>PVLA01003737.1:0-201611 GCA_004027455.1 Hydrochoerus hydrochaeris
AAACAGATATATATATATATATATATATATATATATATATATATATCCTTTTCTTCTTTCCCCTATCCTAGTTATCTTTCCCCTTTGAGCAGTTTCTTATCCCTTCACAACATCTACTGTAGATTTTGGATCTCTTTTACTCTTTAAGTTTCTTACACTAGGAAGACAATATGGTATTTACATATGTGAGTTTGATTTATTTCACTTATGAGTATGGTCTCAAGTCACATCCATTTACCTATAAAAGCCTCAAATGTAATCCTTCTTTATAGCTGAGTAATACTCAATTATATAAAAATGCCATGTCCTTTTTTTATCCATGCCTTGACTGGTGGATATTTGGGTTGTTTCCAAGATTTGGCTCTTATAAATTGCGCTGCTATAAACATGGGTGCCCATAAATCACTGTGGTATGATGTTTTCAGTTCTAGGAAAATGCCAAGAAGCAGGATAGCTGGGTCAAAGGAGGCCTCTAAATCCTAGTTTTTTGAGGAACTTTTGCACTGATTTCCACAGTGGTTGCACCAGCCTACACTCCCACCAACCGTGAAGAAGCATTCCTTTTTCCCCAAAGCCCCTCCAGCATTGTTGTTGGTTGATTTCTTGATCTTGGCCATTCTTTCTGGAGTGAGATGGAATCTCAGCATTACTTTAATTTGCATTTCTCTGATGACCAATGAGCTGAACATTTTTTCATATATTTGCCATTTATATGTGTTCATCTGAGAAATGTGTAAATCAGATGCCATTTGTCTCTACCTACACCTATGTCTTCCAGATTTCTACCTTTGTCTTCTAGTAGATTTAGTGTTTCTGCTTTAATATTTAGAGCGTTGATCCATTGTGATTTTAGTTTAGTGCATGGTGTTAGACATGGATCTAGTTTTAGTTTTCAGCATATGAAAAGCCATTTTTTCCAGTACCACTTATTAAAGAGGCTATTCTTTCTTCCAGTGGACTTGTTTGGCACCTTTGTCAAAGATACAGTGGCTGACTGTGTTTGTAGTTGTGGCTGTATCTTCTAATCTATTGATCTTCAGGTCTGTTTTTTGCCAGTACCATGCTGATTTTATCACAGTTAGCTTTGTATTAGAATTTCAAGTCAGGAATTGTGATGCTTCCTGCCTTGCCTTTGCTGCCCAGAATTTTCTTTGCTATTCTAGGTCTCTTCCAGTTACATATGAATTTTAGGAATGATTTCTTTAGATCTGAGAGATATGCTAATGGTATTTTGATTGGGATAGCATTAAATCTGTATAACAATTTTGGGAGAATGGCCATTTTACAGTGTTTGTTCTTCCTATCCATGAACAAGGAATATCTTTCCATTTTCTGAAATCCTCTTTGATTTCTTTTTTCAGAGTAATGTAATTTTCAATGTATAGATCTTTTACTTCCTTTGTTAGATTGATTCCTAAATATTTCACTTTTGGGGTGGTATTGTGAAGGGTATAGTTTCCATTATTTCTCTCTCAGTGACTTTGTTGTTTGTGTACAGGAATGCTATTGATTTTTGAGTGCTGACTTTGTATACAGCTACATTACTGAATTTATTTATTAGCTCTAGGAATCTTTCAGTTTTGGGGGTCTTCTATGTAGAATATCCTGTCATCTGCAAATAATGATAATTTAACTTCTTCCTTTCCTATTGTTATTTCTTTTATTTCTCTCTGTTGTCTAATTGCTCTGGGTAATGTTTCCAGAGCTATACTGAATAGGAATGGTGATAGTTGTCTTGTTCCTGTTTTTAAGTTGAAAGCTTTTGGTATTTATCCATTTATTAAAATGTTGGTTGTTAGTTTATTGTATATGTCTTTTATCAGATTGAGGCAAAGACCATCTATTCTGATTTTTTGTAGGGTTTTTATCATGAATGAGTGTTGGACTTTATCAAAAGCTTTTTCTGCATCTATTGAGATGATCATATGATTCTTATCTTTGGCTCCATTGATATGATGTATTACATTTATTGATTTATATATGTTGAACCATCCCTGCATTCCTGGGATGAAACCTATTTAGTCATGGTGCATAATCTTCTTGATGATTTGTTAGGTTTGCCAGTATTTTATTGAGGATTTTTGCATCTATGTTCATTAGGGACATTGACTTGTAATTCTCTTTTTTGGTTGGGTCTTTCTTTGGCTTTGGTATTAGGGTAATATTTGCTTCCAGGAATGAGTTAGGGAGAATTTCTTCCCTTTCAATTTCAAAAAGAGTTTGCAGAGTGTTGGCATTAAATTTTCCCTGGATTTCTTGTAGAATTCAGCAGTGAATTCATCATGAGCTGGGCTTTTCTTTCTTGGTAAGGTTCTAATTACATTATCAATTTCACTAACTGAAATTGGGTTATTCAGCAGTTTTACATCTTCTTGATCCAGCTTTGGTAATTCATATGTTCTAAGAGTCTGTCAATTTCTTCTGTGTTATCAAACATATGAGAGTGATGGTTTTCAAAGTAGATTTTGATGATCTTCCATATTTCCACGGGATCTGTAGTGATTTCACCATTTTCATTCCTTATTGCATGAATTCAAATTTTTTCTTTTCTTTTTTGATAAGGTTGGCTAGGGGCTTATCAATTTTATTTATTCTTTCAAAGAACCAAATATTCAATTCATTGATTCTTTGTATTATTTTCTTAGTCTCAATTGCATTAATTTCTACTCTGATCTTTATAATTTCCTGCCTTCTTTGGGCTTTGGGCTTGACTTGCTTTTCTTTTTCTAGATATTTGAGGTGTAGCATCAGGTTGTTTATTTATGTTCATTCTGTTTTCCTGATGTGAGAATTCACTGTAATAAATTTCCCTCCAAGGACTGCTTTCATTCTGTCCCACAGGTTCTGCTAGTTTGTACTTTCATTTGCTTGTAGACATTGTTTAATTTTTTCTTTAATTTCCTCCATGACCCATTGATTATTTATGAGAGTATTACTTAGTTTCCATGTGTTGATGGAGTTTTTAGAATTTCTTTTGTCATTAATTTTCAATTTCATGGCATTATGGTCAGATAATATGCATGGAATAATTTCCATTATTTTGTATAAGTATGTTCCATGGTATAGTATATGGTCTATTTTAGAGACTGTCCTGTGTGCAGCTGAGAAGAATGTATATTCTGATATTGTTGGTAAAATACTCTGTAAAGTACTAAGTACCATCTACTTAGTAGATGGTAAAATATACATCTACTAAGTCCTTTTGTTCACAACTTTTATGAGTTCTACTATTTCTTTGCTGATTTTTTGTCTAGTTGATCTGTCTCTTTGTGACAGTGGAGTGTTAAGGTCCCTGTTATGATTGTATTATTGCTTATTTGAGTTTTCATGCCTATCAATATTTGCCTTTCATAGATGGGTGCTCCCATATTTGGTGCATATATATTTATTATTGTTACTGCTTCCTCTTTTAGTTCTCCCCTAATGAGTATGTAGTGACCTCTTTATCTCTTTTGATCATTCTCAGTTTGAAGTTCACATTGTCTGCAAACAGAATTGCTACCTCTACTTTTTTCTGGGTTCCTATCACATGGAGTATTGTTTTCCATACTTTGACTTTCAGTTTATAAATTTCTTTGTGTGTTAACTGTGTTTCTTGTATACACCATATTGTTTGTTTCTTAATCCATTCTGGCAGTCTGTTTCTTATAATTGGTGAGTTAAGACCATTTACGTAAGTGGTTATAATTGATATGTATTAGCTTATCTTTCTCATGTTATCTTTCTGCTGTTGGTTCCCTACTTTTACCACTCTGTTTATTTGCTTTTTGTGCTTGTTGGTTGCTTGCTCTTTCTATTGTTGTTCTTGGAATTGTGATCATTTTTATCTCTTTCTAGAATATCTTTCAGTACTCTTTGTAGGATTGGTGGGGTTGTCATGAAGTTCTTAATTCAGCTGTTCTTGGTCATGGAATATCTTACTCTTCCAATGATTTCAAAAGATAGTTTTGCAGGGTACATCAATCTGGGTTGGAAGTTACTTTCCTTCAGGACTTCAAATACTTCCCTCCATTCTATTTTTGACTTGATGATTTGTGTTGAGAAGTCTGCTGTGATTCTGATAGGGTTTTTTAAAATAGGTGATTAGTTTCTTTTCTATAGCACCTTTTAATATTTTGTTCTTGTGCTGAATTTCTGGGATCTTGGTTATTATATGTCAAGCTGTAGATTTATTTTGGTTATGGCTAGTTGGAGTTTTATATGCTTTGCTTATCTGTATGTCAGTTTCTTTTCCCATGTTTGGGAACTTTTCTACTATAATGTCTGTAAATAGTTTTTTTAAATGTCATTTGCAATGTCACCTTTTCCACTGATGCCTTGCAGCCTTATATTGTTTCTCTTTGCATCATGTTGCAGCTGTAGAATTGTAATTTTCTGATTCCTTGTTATTTTTAAGAGCTGTTTCCTTTCATGATCACTAGTTGCAATCATGTCTTCAAGGTCTGAGAATCTTTCTTCAGTTTCATTCATGCGGTTTTGCTAGCTTTCAATGGAATTTTTTATTTCCTGAATATCTCCTTGTGTCTGTTTCATGTATTCTAATTGCTTTCTGTATCAGTTATTCAAGGTTTCCATCACTTTTCTATGCTCCTCTATTTTTTTAATCTATGTCTTCTTTGGAAATATTCACCAATTCTTTCATTGTGTTTATCATTTTTGTTTTTACCTGAGCGATTATTTCTGATCTGATCTCATTTACAGCTTCCTGGAGTTGTTTCCTTACTTCCCTCGCTATCATTTCAGAGATTTCAAGTGTGTGATTTCCAAATTCATTCATATCTATGTCTCCTGGACTTGATCTGGATGGGCTGGAAATTTGAGATTTCATTTTATTCTTTTGTTTTGGCATTTTCTGTGTTCCTCCAGGTCAGCCAAATACTAAGTCTGGTGGGCTGTCAGGCAGCAGGCCTCACTGAGGGTTGCTGTTGGTTCCAGGTTTTTGGCCACAGACAACTGGTCCCTATTGGTTTCACCAAGGGTTCTCAGATGACTATAGGCTGCTGGGCACAGGTTCCCAATCCCTGTGGCCCTCAGAGATGCTTCCCAGGTGTGGATGTTACATTGGGTTCAGACTACCAGTCCTAGTAGGCCTCATTGAGGGATCTCAGATGACAAGTTGCTGGGCACAGGTTCCCAGTTCTGGGACTCAGAGATGGTGTTTGGGCATGGGTGGGCCACTAGGCACAGCTTCTCAGTCCCCAAAAACCTCACTAAGAGTTCCCAGATGACTGCAGGGCTCTAGGTGAATACTCTTGGTCCCCTTGGGCCTCAGAGATGGTGTTCAGGTATGGGCAGGCTGCTGGGTCCAGTCCCCAAGGGCCTCACCATGGGTTCCTGGATGAGTGCTGGTCACTGGGCACAGACTCCTTGTCCCCACGGGCCTCTGAGATGCTGCCTGAGTGTGGGTGGGCCCCTGGGCACAGCTTCACAGTCCCCAAGAGTCTCACCAAGGATTCCCAGATGACTGCAGGACCCTGGGGGCAGATTCCCAGTCCCCCTGTATATAAATTTCTTGACAATAAAATAAAAAGGATAATGTCCTCTAAAAGTCATTTTCTTCTTCTGAAGAGCCAATACCATTTACACTGCAAGGACTACCAGCAAGCATCATAAACACATGTGACACAACTCAGTTATTCACCTCTGTTGCTGGCAGGCTTGATGTGGTTGTGAGTTCCGTTTTGAGTGAGGCCATCACAGCTCTTGGGTGAAAGAAAATGTTTTTGGATGTTCTTGGTGTGGTTGCTTACTACAGGACTTAATAGTACCTTGGGGTACTGATACTGATCTAAAGACAGAAAGCTTTAATTCAGTCATTGTCCTTGCTATATAAAACCAGCATTCCAAGACATGGAGTCCCAATTCCTCCGCAAGTCATTGCTATTCCCTCTGTGCTAAGATCTCAGAGAACATTCTGGTCTTGAGGACCTAAAGTGTACATTTTGCTCTGGAAGTCATGCAGCTTTCTCAGACCCCAATGATAAAGTTTTTTGTGGGGATATTGCACCTAGTGGCCCTGTGGACTCTCCCTTTTTGCCTTGCTATTATTGCCCAGACACTGATCAATTTGGTCCTGTCTGGCTAGATTCAGGCCTGTGCATCTGTAGGTGGTCTGAAAATCAAGTAAGGGGGAAGATACTGTTCTACTCCGTCCACAAATAGTGTGAGAAGTGAGAGGGTGACATTTCCATTGCCCTTTAGAGACATGAATCAGCTTAAGTTCCATCTACCATGATCCCTTAAAGTGGTGAATGAAGAGGCTGTGACATATTTTACCCCTAGGGTACCATGTTCATGATCAGAGACTAAAAATGTCAATGTGGTTAAAAAACATTTAAATGGCTTTTTATGTCATTATGTCAGCAGAGGCTGCTGGAGATATTGCTAAAGAAGCTTTTTGCCCTTGCTTTATAGAGCTGACATGGAACATGGCAGCTGCTCACTGGCACAATGAGTTCAGGACTCCTGCTGTGATAGTTTCAGAATAAGAGGGGGCTCTGGAGCCAGGACCTGGCCTTAGCCTCTTACAAAGAACTGCCAATTGCTGAGCACTTTGCCTTGTGCCAGGCACTATGCCAAGCATGCTGTTATGTGTGGTTAGCAGAATAACAGCCCCAAAGATACTCAAGTTCTATCTGCAAAACTGTGATTATGTTAGATTATATGACAAAGGGAATTAAAATTTCAGATTGAATGAAAGTTGCTAATCAACTGACCTCAAAATTATCCTGGATTATCGGGGTAAACACAATGTAATCATAAGATCCTTTAAATTTGAAGAGGGAGGTAGAAATGTCAGAATCAGAGTGAGATTAGAAGATACTGTGATGCTAGCTGGAAGATCAAGGAAGGAGCCATGAGCCAAGGAAGGTAGGCTCCTTCCAGATATGGCAAAAGACCAGAAATGGTTCTGCAGAGGGAATTGGGCCTGCTAACACCTTGATTAGAACTCAGTAAGATCCATTTTGTACTTTTGACCCCCAAAACTCTTAAGATAATAATTTTCAAAATTCACTCAGTTTGTGATGGTTTGGGACAACAGCAATAAGAAGCTCATGTAATACATCAACTTTTTCAGTTTTCACCACTCTCCCCTGAGCAGCTGCTATTACTGCTCTCCCACAGATGAGAAAATTGCAATTGCAGAGCAGTTTAGCAACATGCAAGAGGTTACTGACCCATGCCCAAGTCCGAGCCCCAAACTGTGTTATGTTGGATAAATTATACACATTCAGCTATTGACCAGGGCCAGGATTGCGTGTGGCCAATGAGGCACTCACTTTGGATACAAAATTTAAGGGAGGCACTGAAAAAACTCAGGTGTTAAGGATACATTATATTTTTGTACAATATTTAAAATAAAAATTAAAAACAACAATTAGGAACGTTTTAAATAAATTTCCACATCTTAAAAGTAAATTTTGGCTAGGGATTTAGCTCAGTGGCTTAAGCACCTGCCTTGCAAGCACAAAGTCGTGAGTTCAATCCCCGGTACAAAAAAAAAAAGAGGTAAAAGTAAATTTTATATCCCAACTTTGCAGGATTATATGTGGAATTAAATTTTAAAATCTACACAAAACATCTTATGAACACCACATACTTAGAGCTCATTAAATGGTGACATTGTGGCTTCACAGTTGGGTGGCTCAAAGCACAGGGCCCAGTGTCAGGCTGTGAAGGTTTGAGTCCCACCTCTACCACTTACCAAGTGAGGGACCAAAAGCAAGTCATTTAATTCTCCTTATCTGAGTCACCTAAAGACTTATAGTGTTGCTTTACTTCTAAACTCACTTTAAATGGTGTGGCTTGTTTGCTTTTCCTAAAATTTCTTCTCCACCTTTTATTTTGACCAGGTTGTTTACCTTTAGTGAGTTTCATCTTCTGAGAACCTTACTTTTGTGGGTCTACTTACAACTAAACAGAAATATCCAGGTCATTCCAATCAATGAGACTGTGCTGACCTATTTCACCAGGTAATATGATTTAGTTGATGATGAAATCTATATATCCTGAGTTTTTGTTATTGTTGTTCATGATCCCATGGGACAAATATCAGTAATATAATTTTTGTGGCATCATATGGAAGGCATAGAATGCAATTTTCCTTACAGGCGTTAAGACTATAAGTTACCTTGAGCCATTCAACTATTTGGAAAAGTAAATAACACAGGTTATAATGTGAGAAAATTGAGTGCTTCTGGAAACTTGTGTTTGAAGTAATAGACACCATACAAAGGTGCTCCTTTTGTTCAGGAAATTTAGCATACTATACAGACCTTACAAACTTCATTTTTAAATGTACTTAAATCAGACTAGTTCATTCTCGTTTATATTTCATGACATATAAAATTCTGAGTTTTCTGGAAAAAATCAACCCATTCAAATATACAAAGGTTTCATGGCATTTTCCCAGTTTCTTATAATCCTTAAAATTATAAAATCTAAAATTTATATGCTTCAATTTTTAAGTGAAAAGTGATAGTAGAGTCACTGTAAAAAGTATTTCATATGCAATATCTTAGTTATGTGCTAATCTTTAGGAGTTGACTTTATTTTGCCCATGTTACAGATGCAAAAGGTGACAATGACTTGAACCCAGATCTGTCAAAGCCCAAGTTGCTTTGCTGCCCATTTTTAGAGCAGCAGAATATGTTGTTTCCCTCTCTGGTGTCCATGCCAGCAATTCACTGGTAGCTTCCCAGGTATGAAAGATCCTGAGACTGTCTTTAGATTCAGTGTTGTTTTTAGTTAAGTGCTTCTAAAATTACTCTGGAGACCACTTTCTTTTTGTTTCTCTGTTCTCTTCTGCCAGTGAATGTCTTCTGTCTGTCCAATCAAAAGTGTCCTCTTAGCAAGGTCTGTTATGGCTCCTGGGGCAAGGGTGGATCATCATGGGGCAAAGGTAATTGCTGGGTTCTATTTTTTTTTTTTTTGGTCTCTTTTATGTTAGTCATTTTTTACCACTGTGACAAAATATTTGAGATTATAAACTTTTACTTTGGTTCACAGTTTCAGAGGTTTCAGTCCGGGGTTTGTTGTGTGTATTATATTCAGGCCTGTATTGGGGTAGAACATCATGGCGTGAATGCATAAAAGAGTGAAGCTGCTCACCTCTTGATGGTGTGAAAGCAGAGAGGAAGGAGCTCCCTAACAAAGGCACTCCCTTGATGACTTTCTTCCATTAGCCATTTTTACATCTTCAAAGTTCCACCATTTTCCAGTAGCAGTACAAGACAGGAGCCAAGCCTTTGTCACATAGGCCTTCTGGGGGCATTTTAACACCAAATTCTAACACTTCTGTCAAAATTTTATTAAAAAATGCTTACCTCATCCAAGCTGGCTGACAAATACAGTGACTCTGAGGCCACAGACAGTCCCAGATGGCTCTCAGAGTCCTCTCTATGCAGAAAGTCACTGGTAGCATTACCATTATCATGAGACTCGCATTTCTGTTCCCAGCATGAGCAGGAATGGGGACCTCCAAGCATGATGAGGCATGTACAAGAAAGTACAGACTTGCTGTTTCTTTTGCACATGTGAATTTAGCAGATAATATGTCTTCACATGTTAATCAGTGGATTGACCTGTTTAAGCTAAGTTTCGTTTACACTGTTTTGAAGCATTTAATCCATTCCTGGAACATCTTGGCACCATGTTAACTAAAAACCTTGTTTTTTCTGTCTTGTTATTTGAGGAAAGTTGTATTGAGTGCCAGAATTACATGTAGTGTGCTTAGCTTGTGCATAATTTGCTTTGTACCCAAGTGTCTGAGTCCTTCATCCCCCCTCTTTTAATAGCCCATAAGACAATCTTTCCAATGAGTCATGCACACCAGGGGAGCTTGCTGCTTGGCTGCAGGTCAACTCTTGTCCTAAAAGCTCTTAGAACCAGAAGATAGGAAATGAACTACTATAGGGTGCTTCGTAAGTGTTATGTTTTTGGTGTGACTGAAACATGTGGGAAGGAGAGAGCTGAGTTTTCCATGTTCCTCCTGAAGCTACATGGACACAGTTCTGACTTCCAGCCTCAGCCTTACACCTCTGCATCACATTTCCCCAAGCCCCTGATCCTGCACAATTTCTCTTGTAGGAACCATTTGCTTGTATCTAAGTTTCCTTGCACCCAAGCAAAAATGATGATATCTTAGCAAAGGGTCTAAGTCCTCACAGCTGTATGGATTTTCCATGCAGGGGCTGCCTGCTGGGGGTCTCTTCCTCCTCCTTTATTCCCTCCCTCTCCCCCTCCGCCCTCTACAGTAAGCTTGGGTTGCAATAAAAGAAAGGTGAAAATCCTTACCAGCGGTCTCCCAGGCCTCCTTACCTATGGCCTTTCATCTTGGGGGATCACATAATTCATTTTTAGAACTTTGAATGGTTCTCCTCTTGTCCAGGATCACTCTTATGTCCCAGAGCAGTGACACCTCTAAGGTGACACCTTATCAGTGGCCTCTCCCCACTAAATGTACTCCTTCACCAAGAGATCATCCTTCACTGTTCCTGCCTACACTACCCCGCCTTCTCTGTCTTCTTTCTCAGACTGTCCCTGGTGATGTCCTCCCTAAAGAGCCTCTGAGACAGCCCCTGATGATGTCCTTGGTTCAAGTCATGCTGTTTCCCTAGATGCTTTCTAGAACCTTAGAGACAGAGTTTATGATCTTTTATCTTACCCCCAACTTGCCTGGCAACTTGCTGGACATAGAATAGTTTATTGAATGTGAGGTTCCATGAACTATTTTTATGTAGCTCAGTTTTCCTCATAGAAGTGAGTCTTAATAGGCTGGTACAAAATTCAGAAGACATGATGATTGTAGTAACTTGAAGTAATAGGAATGGCAGGCAAGAATCCATTTTTATGGATGGGTAGTATGTTTTATGTGCTAGAACAGGTTTTTCTCTGAGGAGGAATGTGTGGTAGGTTAGTACATCTCCCTGGACATGGGAATGAGGACTGATGGTCCCCGTGCTCTGTGTTTTTGCTCTTTCCTGATTGTCTCTAGGGCTTACAAGCCTTAATGTAGGACTTGGAGCTGCTGGTCTAGTGGGGCCAGCTGCTGGAAGATTCAGGCTCCTACAGGTGCCTGTGTTCCTGGCAGTGGCAGAGGGAACCTGTGGGTACTCTCTGTCAGCATGGGCCAGAAATAGGTCCCCAGGACAGTGGAGTTGCAAAGTCCAGTGAGGCTGCCAGGAATGGCTAATCAAAGAAGTTTCTTGGGAAGACACGCCAGAGCATTGAAAAGCAGAAGACAGGACACAGGTTAGGGAATGAGAAATGAGGAAGGTGACTGGCAGTATTTAAAGCTGCAAAGACTAGAGAAATAATTTAAACAACAGAATGATTGATAAAGCATCTCCAAGGGAAGGGGAAAAGCAGGCAGAGTAGACATTCTGAGGCTGTCACACGATAGGGATCTCCAAAGTGGGACTGTCATAATGTGATAACAGCAGGAAAAGCCACAGAAATGACAGATATCAAGGGCCTATGAGTCTACTAGGACCAATGAGGACCGTACGTGTGGGACTGGCTTGGCCAACCTAGCACCCAAAGAGTTCTAGGAGCAGTAACTGAATAAAATGGCTCAGATAATCCCGTTCTCATCTGTCCCAGCAGAATCCCGAGACAAGCTAGAAGGAAAGAAAGATGTATATCCAAGTTTTTCCTACTCTTATTTTTTCTTTCATTGATTTTTTTTCAATCTTTTGTTCAATCATTCAAGAAATATTTATTGACTCTGTACTACATGCCTGGGAAACTGGTAGAAAGTTTCTCTACTCAGTCAGAAGTTTTGGAACATCTTTAAGCTCTTTTTTTAAAACCGCTCTTTGGTACTGTCTCATTATGTACTTATTAGGTAGTCTGAGCTGGCCTAGAATTCAGTGTAACCCAGGCTGGGTTAGAATTTAGAAATCTCCTGCCTCAGCTTCTGAGTACTGGGGTTACAGGCACATGCCACTCTGCCTGACTTCAAACTTACTTTTATTCCTGTGTAAATACATCATTGTAGGAAGGGAACATGCAGGCACATATGTGTTCACACAAAGATATATGTACAATGCACAAAGAGGCACACACACAAATGCGTACACACTTGTACACACACAAATGTGTGTGCAGTTCTGCCTCTCTGTCTCTCTGCCTCTCTCTCCCTCCCCACTCTTGGCAACCTACACTCTGTCTTCCTGGCAGCAGTTATTTTTGAAAAACAAATGGGCTGTCCAGAATTAATTTTAACATCTACTTGTAGGGAAAAAAATGTAAGCAAAGCTATGCCATCATCCATGGAGAAAAGTCATCATTTTATCCCACTTACCAGTCTGAAAAGTTCAGGAAGACTATGAAAATTCATCAGTTGGGGGAGAGCCAACTTTTAAAGGTATTTTTTATTAAAATATAACATATGTACAGAAATAATGCAGCAAATGTAAATGAACAGCTGAATAAATTTCCACAAAAATCAGTGCAGCTGTGTGACTAGCACTCCCCAGCCCCTCCAAGCTACGTAATCATTTGCTGTTCACCTACACCAAAAATAATATCCTAACTTCTTTTACTATTGATACATATTAGGTATTTTTCAACTTTATATAAAAACAATACTGTAATACTCAATTTTAAATTTTTTTTACCAAACAATATATATCTGTAAATCATTCTATGCACTTATAATAGCAATAGCTTGTTCATTCTTATAGAATATTTCATTGTATGAATAAATTATTTTCATCAACTGAAAAAACTGATGAAAATAAAAAAGATGAAAATTATAAAGATGCCAATTCTCCCCAAACTGATCTAGAGATTTAATGTCTTCTCAACTAAATTATCAGCAAGATTTGATGGGCATGAGAGATGAAAATTGACATATATATATATATATATATATATATATATATATATACATATATCCAAAAGACCAAGAAAGGCCAAGATAATCTTGCAGAGAACAAAGTTGTTGGACTTGCATGATCATATATAAAGATTTATGAAGGTTAGTAACTAAGAAAGTACAGTGTTAAATCAAAGATAGATTATAAGATGGCATAAAGATGCCAGAAATGATCCCCTTATTGTGGTGGTCTGATTTATGACAAAGCTAACATCACACAGCACTGGGCAAAGCAGAGTCTTCAGTAAATGGTGCTGGATCAATTGTTCACAGGTACAGAGGAAATAGAGATTATAATCATGATCCCCTGCCTTACACCTTAGGAAATGCTTATGGATGCACTATAGATCTAAATGAAAAGCAAAACAATAAGGCTTCTAGAAGAAAATGGGAATATCCTTTTGGATGTGTACTGTATAGGCAAAGATTTCTCAAATATCACTAACTATAAAAGATAAACTTGATAAATTTGACTATTTTTAAATTTAAAACTTTACTTCCATAGAAGATCATGAAGAAAATGAGAACACCAGCCACAAGGTGAAGGCATTGCAATTTGTGTATCCAACAAATACTTGCTCCTGGATATAAAATTATAAATCATTACCAAAACATTTGACCATCCCATTTTAAAAAATAGATAGAGAACTCAAGAAGATACCACACTAAAAATGTTAGCAAATATATAAGGAGTTCTTCAACTAATAGGAAAATGTAAATTAAAAGAGAATAGGCAACTTAGCCTCACTATTCACACATCAGAGAAGCAAAGCATTGAAAATACCAAGTCTTAGAAACGAGGCAGAGAAAACCAAAATTTTTATTGTTGGACAGTACTGCTGGTTGGGCACAAATTTAGCAAAACCATTTTTGCAAAAACTGTTTAGTAGTATTTACTACAGTTGGTTTATTTATTCCCTATGACATAAAAATTCTACCACCAAATTTAGACCCAATAGAAACACATAATTATGTGTATAAAAAGAAATCTACAAGATTATATACACCAGCACTATTCCTAGTAGTCAAAAAAATTCCTTCAACATCAGAATATTGTTCACTATTTTATTTTTTAATCTTTATTATTTCCTTGTGTTTACTTTGAGTATTATTTGATATTATTTTTTTCTAATTTCTTGAGAGGAATAGTGTACTTAGATAATTGATTTCTAGGCTTGTTTCTTTCTAATGTAGGGTTGTAAATTTCCTTTGTCTGTACCTCACAAGTTTTGTATGATATTGCATGTATATGGTGCATCAGATGAAAAGTTGGTGTGACCCTATCTGGCATTGGAATGAGGACAGATTGTGGTGGAGAAAGAGAGGAGGCAAAGAACCAGTTGATAGTATTTGTACCGTGTCATTGTGGAGTAGAAAGAATGGCTTCAACAAGAGCAAATGTGAACACAGATGATTCATTCATTTATCTGGTCCACTGGCTGGGGAAGGAAATAAGAGCAGATGGGAGAAGCAACCCACTGGAGTTGAAAACCCATGATAACTTATAAAACTACTGATTCTGTGGCAGGGGATTTTATTTGATTAGTTAATGTGCAGATAGATCCACTCACATATTGAGAGCTCACAGCTATGATTTTTTTAAATGACACCTTGCTGAAATCATCTAGTGTTTTGACACTTATGTCTCCCAGAGGAAATGCTTGGGGAATATCTCTTTCCCCACAGTATGACACAGACACCCATTTTCTAGACTTTTTAGTGTGTCATGTACATTTTTATAAGATTTCTCACTTGTTTATTTACAACATTTACTGCCAAAGCCAATTTTCCCTTCTTGTGAGTGAGTGGCAGACATACAGGGCCTGGGAGGAGTAACAAGAAGCCAATTCACCCTTCCTGTGAGCCAGCCGGCTCACAGATTGGGAGACGAGACCCCCCTCTCTGTAACCAACTGGTTGATTTGGAGAAACAAGTTGAATTGCTAGCAACTGAGATACAAAAACAACTTAATGCTTGTATTGTTTGATTGAATTTACAGGCCTAGGCTCAGTGATCTGAGCACCTATTTAGCAGATAACAATATGCAATATAGCAACTATGGGAATTTCCTTCTGTTTTGCTTCAAATCCAATATTATTCTCACTTTTTGTTTTATTCCATTTTATTGTCTTGTTTTATTCAATTTTCTGTTTTGATTGGTTTTATTCTGTTCTGTTCTGTTTCATTTTGTCATGTCTGATGGTATAGGCAGCAATTTCGAACAAGAGACACTATGGTAGCCATTGTTGACTTCTTATTATCCTGTTTTCAAGTCCTGTATATCTTTCACTGTTTTGTTTTGATTGGCTTTATTATATTTTATTTTGTTTGGTTTTATTCTCTTTAAAATAAAATTAAAAATAAAATAAAATAAAACATATAGTGTGACCATCTCTTCATAAGCATGGCTCCCACACTGGTCATTTGCAGAAGAGAGTATGTCTTATTACCTTTATACTCCCAGTTCCCAGTACAATATTTAATAGCTGTTTGCTAAGTATTTTTTTATTTTGAAGACAATAAAACCAAACAACATAAAATAGAATAGACCCAATTAAAAAAAAAGCAGTGCATGTGATACAGGACTTCAAAACAAGATAATAAGAAATCAACAATGGTTACCATAATGCCTCTTGCTATCTTCAAAGTAGCTTCCTATATCATCAGACATAATGAAATCAAACAAAACAGAACAATGAAAACAATACAAGGCTTCAAAATAAGATAATAGGAAATTACCAATGGCTACTGCCTTCCCTTTTTAGACCTTTCCTCCTCTTTCATTTTCACAATATCTATTTTGGATACCACTAACTACTTCAGTTTTTTATACTAGGGAGACAGTGTTTATCCATGTGACTTTGAACCATTTCACCCATGGCATGGTTTCAAGTTGCATCCATTTATCTACAAAAGCCATGAGGTTATCCTTCTTTATAGCTGGGTAGCTTTCCATTATATAAAAATGCCATGTATTTCTTACCCATTCTGCAGTTTATGGGCAAGCTATCCTTGCTTTTTCCTGGTTCCCAGTCACATGGAGCATTGTTTTCTCTTCTTTAACTTTCAGTCTATGAATTTCCTTTTGAGTTAAATGTGTTTCTTGCATAAAGCATATTGATGGATCCTATCTCCTGATCCACTCTGCCTGTGTTTCTTTCTATTGGTGAATTGAGGCCATCTACATTAACAGTTATGGCTGACATGCACTGGCTTGTCTCCGCTTTGCTATTTTCCCACTGTTGGCTCCCTAGTTTTCTCCTCTAGTCAATCATTTGCTCCTCTTGGTGATCCCTCTTTGCCACTTTCCTGGAACCATGCTCATTTTTAATCTCTCTCTAGAATATCCTTCAGTATTCTTTGTAGGATTGATTGAGCTGTAAGAGAAAAAGAAGCAGATCACCTATAAAGGAAAGCCCATCAGAATCACAACAGACTTCTCAAAACAAACCATCAAGTCAAGAAGAGGTTGGAGTGTAGTATTTCAAATCCTGGAAAAAAACAACTTCCAACCCAGACTGATGTACTCTGCAAAACCATCTTTCAAAATTAATGGAGAAACATGATACTTCCATGACCAAGAACAACTGTTCACTAAGTATTGCAAGAATGATGCTTTGAATGTTCTTCAGAGATGACTTTTACAAAACCCTTAACTTTTTTTGGTGTTTGGTACTGGAGATCAAACTCACAACCTCACACTTGCCAGGCAGGTGCTTATGCCAGTGAGCTAAACCCCCATCTCTCCTTAAGTATTTCTATTTAACTCTGAAAACTACATTGGCTGTCACACACATAATACAAGGAGGATCAGAGTGACTTTTCATTTAGCTGTTTGGTTTCGTTTTGGGATTTTTGTTTGTTTGCTTGTTTATTTGTTTGTTTTAGGTTTTTTGAGACAAGGTCTTGCTCTAGTTCAGCCTTGCTTAGACCTCACTGTGTAATCCAGGTTGGCCTCAAACTGCTGGCGATACTCCTGTCTCCCAAATGCTAGGATTACTTGCATGCGCCACCATGCCCTGTAGCTGTTTGGTATTAATTGGAAGCAAGCATTAAATTTGCAAAGTTCACAGAACCTTACAAGAAGTGCACAGCCTCAAGCATGATGATGTGTTTTGCATTCAAGTGAAACTCTGTTCCTGCAGTCTGGGAATGAGTCTTCAGTTTGTGGATGAGCTTTATATATGTTCAAAATCAGCAAGAGACTGGGAACTAACTTCTGGCTTCTTATCCTCATGTATCCTCTTGGTCTCTGGGACAGGGCTGGATTTGAGTGACCTCTGGAAGGGTAAAGAATCTAACACACAATTAAATATACTTGGTCATAATAATTAGAAACAGAAAAGATTATCCTAGCTCCAAAAAACTTTCCTCGGGTGAGTAGGGGAGAACTTCTCTTATGATTACGCAAGTTGGGGTGAGTGGCAATTTAGAAACTGTAGAACAAAATGTGTTCAGTCCATTCCAGTTCTTAGATTGCTCACTTTGTTAAATCAAAGGTGACTGATGCTGGAGAGTTGCTTAGAGGTCAATTGGTATTGGCTTTTTATTTTGCACTTAACTGAGGTACAGAGATGATAAAGGACTTGCTCAGGGTCCTCTGCAATTGGCTGTGATTCTGGGGTTCTGAGGTCTCCTGATATATCATTTTACTCTGAGATATAATTCTGGTTCTTGGCATATTTATTAATTACTTAATGGGTCCCACTCCCACAGGGTCAGTTCTGGCAATGGGCTTACAGCCTCATTAGAAAGAGGTCATTGAAAGCAGCCAATGGAGCCAATTCCTACACACTACCAACTCCAAGATTCCTCAGACTTCTCCAGCTGAGCCTCCACTTTCCCATTCTGTGTTCAGGTCTGAGCCATCCCTTTCAGAGCCAACAATGAAAGGCCCCAGGAAGCTTTACCTGATCGCCCTTGGCCACTGGAAGTGTTCCACCTCTGAGCTTCTCTTAGGCAGAGAGAACAAGAATATGGGCCAGACGCATGAGTGTGCACTGGCTTGAAAAATCCAACAGCATCTTCTCCACCCATTCTCTCACACACTGTGCCAAGGGGAACCACTAGGAGAGGTGCCTGGTCATGCCCTGAACCCCAGGTGTCCTGTGCCAAATGATTTCTTAAGGGAAATGGTCTGTGTTGTTACATCCCAGAGAGGGCAGAAGCCATGTGCATTTGAGATTCATGAACAGCATTTGCAGATATAGCCTGAGAGTCAACACTTCATATGACAATGCCGATCTTTTAACCAGAACATTCATTTTGAAATATCTTATGAGTCATGGATATTAGCACCATTAAATTGTTCTCTCTTAAACTTGCTCCACTGAGTTCTGTACTGGGAGGTTGGTGTATTTTGGGACAAGAAGATTTCTTTCATGTGTTTTGGATGGCCTGTGTCCCATGTCACTCTGGCTAACACTGCCTCTGCTCCTCTTCATCTTGGTTTTCCAGAACCTTAATCTCCCTTGGTCCTAAGGATATTCAGTATTCAAGTATACTTAAGTCCCTGCTACTATCAGTTTCTAGTCCTTCCCAGTCCTCTAATTCATCTTGCTGCATCTTTTCCTCCCATGATACTGAGAAGCAGCACAAATACATTTTCATTGGTAGCGTGGAGAAATAGGAGGAATATGAAGAGTCTGGATGTAGGAGGGTCTTAAAAGCGCAGCTGTGGTTACCATTAGATAGACTCCTACTGACTCCTCCTCAATTTCCCCTTTGTTCAAGGGTCAGAACTACCCTGAAAGTCAAAATGACATTAGATTAGGCCTCAAAGTATGACTAGTAGGCCTTGGCCTGACGAATAAACATGGCCAAAACATTCAGAACCATATGGACATAGCAATAGTGACATATCTTGTGCACTGGGTTTCCTAGAAGATAAATTGTGGATAAATAGATTTAAAAAACAAAAAAGACTAGAGTGTCGACGGGGACCAAATTATTCACCCAATCAATTCATCCAAAATACTGCAAGCTAGGTGCCAGACACTGTAAGAGACACTGTGGTAACACAAAGAGCAAACACAAATCTCCATCTGCTGGAGCTTGAATCTAGGAAGCACAGACAGAAAACACATAACCACACCTGCTTACCAGAGTGGATGGAAGGGTCATCTCTGACTTGAGAAGACCTGTGCAGCCCTTGCCAGGAGGAACTGACATATGGGAGTTGATAATGTGGTGGTGGCAGTAAGAATTGTTGTTTCATTTACCACATTTTGGAGCCAAAAGAGTCATTTCCAAATTCTTTGATTCCAGAAGGTGCCCAGGTCATCTGCACTGAGTTACATTTTTACAAAAAGTTATGTGCCTCCTTACAGTGAGTCACTGCCCCAAAATGCGAACTTTTTAAAACTTAAAAATTTAATATTTCAAATATTGTTCAAATAAGCTAAGTAAATTCATAACTCTAAATCTTTTAAAATTGTGGCAAAGTATATATTACATAAAAGTTGCCATTTTAATCACATATATATATTTCAGTGGAATTAAGTATATTCCTATTGTTTAGCATCCATCTTCAGAACTTTTTCATTATCCTAAACTGAGTTATGAGGCTGAATTATGCCTATTTCACTGACATAGTGTTTTCAGATTTCATCTATGTTATATTACATTTCTGAATACCAAAGTGTGTGTTTTATGGTTAAAATTTGAAGTGCCTGGGCTCATAAAGTTGTGATTCTTACATTTAGCAGGAAAGGTAAGCAATTCCAGCAGATGATAGAATGCAGGAAGTGAGAAAATCTTGCCAAGAGCAACTCTAAAATTATAGGCTATACCCTTAGAAGAATGTTGGCCTCAGGCACTGTGTTTCAGGAGGTCTGTAGGGCCCAGACCCTTACTGGATGCCTCAAGGAACTGTGAATTTTCTTCCCTGAAGGAATTATACTCTGGGGGTTTCTCTGTGAACTTGAGGAAGCAGAGAAGTTTGTGCCTGAAAAGCAAAAGCTAAACTGAGAGAGGGCTTCACATAAACAGAGCTTGGCACCAAAGAAATACTGCCCATATTTGATTCCACCAATAACACATGCAAAAATCCTCACTCACCGGCCTGTCTGCTTTCATATCATGTGACATCAGGTGAACACTGTCACCATTGGGTGGAAAGTAGCGACTCCTCCCCCCCTGAACCCCCCACCCCGCCTACCTCCGTGGCACTGAAGCTGCACCAGGTGCATGGGAAGGTGCTAGGCTGGACCTGAGGGCCTGCAAAGAATGTTGACTCTGCAACTGTGGGTACCGACTGGTTCTAGGAAACTCGGATCCAGTCTATGCCTTCAGTGATTTAGAGGGTGGCAATAATGATAAATTCTGCTGGGAACAATTCCATGCCCCTGGCCAGCCTGAGTTCAGGTCACTTTGAGGTGAGAGGGCAGTGATAGTACTGACCAGGTACAGAGGACTCCTGGGTTCCAGCAGCTATACCAAGCACTTCACAAGCAATGACATTTTGACTTTTCCTATCTACCCAAGAGGGTACATATAGTTATTGTCCCAACCTGACAGAGAAGGACTGTGAATCCCAGAGAGACTGAGTCACATGCCTGATGGGCAACTGGAGCAGAACCAGCTTTTGGTGTGTCTTACTTCAGCTTGGTTGGGCAATGAGCTGGCTCTTGACTCCTCCAGATCAACCATAACAATGGTCATCCTTGCCACATCCCCAAGGGTCACAGGGTCCAAATACCTATTTCAACAAAGCTCTTCTGAAATCCTCTGTCCAGAGAGGTCCTCCAGATCTGAACGTTCTCAAAGGGAAGATCAGGGCTTAGATTCTTCTACTCTCACAGCAGCCCTCCCACTCCAAGCAGAGAAGCAGAACTGGTGCTGTGTGCTTCTGGGTCAGACAGAAAACACTACCCTTTTCCTGCTCTGGCAGCATCTGATTGTATTTAAGCTACATTTCCAGCTGGTGCTCATACTTAGGGCAGCTCTGAGCTAGGGAACCCTCACCACCCATGAGCGCTGGCTCATTCTGCAGAGCACTCAGTGAGGCCAGGGTGGACTGTGTCAGCTTGGTCCTTTCTTCCCTCCTTGGCACCTGCCACCAGCCATAATAACCTCTTCAGATTTCCTATTAAATGGTGAAAAAGGCAGAGAAGGAGGTGGCCTCCAGTAGGTAGAAAGGACACAGCAAGAGCTATCTGGGTCACTAAGGCATCTGTGTTAATAGAGTACTTGCACTGCCCACACTTTGTCCCTGGCATTCATAGTTTTCAAGTTTTAATCTAGCAAGGAAATAGGGATTTTTCTGTATTTACAGATAGTATTAATCAATCAGACATTGGTTCTTTGGGAATAGTTGGGGAATATTCTGCTCAAACTTGACTGCCTGTTTTTCAATGTGTAGTTCAGCCCGGCTCTTACCTTTACACTGATTTCTAGGCCATATGTAGTAATGTAATAACATTCACTCTCTCCTTGGTCTCCAGTATATTCCAGTCAATGATAATGAGCCCCACACACCTGTAAGTATAAACCCCTCTCTATAGACGCCTCATCAGTCACCTCCAGAGACAGATTTTAATAAATATTCACACAGTGGAGTCAGAATGCATTCATCTCTGTGTTCATCTTTCTCACAAATCCACAGCACCCCTGACCCAGAAACTGGGACCCCTGATGTGAAGATGCTGAAGAATCCCAAGCATTCCAGGAGCTCCTAGAAACTAATGGTGCTGGGCAAATTAGCAGTCCTCCACAACAGAGGCAGGACTTGGGGCCAACGCACATCCGGTCCAGCAGGGACAGGGAGTGATTTGGACTCTTGAGTCATGGAAAAATAATGTGAAAATGCCTTGGCTGGTCTTGCACAGGATCTGCCTCCAGGGAATGACTTTGCATTTCCAGAGGGATCTGGAAAGAGTATTCCCCATTATCTCCATTTGTGAAAATGACCATCTTATGAAGCAGATTATTTCAAAATGAGGAGGCCAGATGTGTGTCTGTATATGCATGTCCTTTTAAGGACAATGTAGTCTTCTCCAGTCAGTCCTGACCTTCAGCCTGGGTGGAAATTACATGGGGATTAGCGTCAATACCAACTGTAGCAGAACTGAGAGTGAAGCCAGCCAGGAAACTAGCCACCTTCCCCAGTTTCTTTTCCTTAAAATATTATGAGAAAATTTTTGAAGAGCCTGACTTGCTCACTTATTGCAAGGACAGCACTTGTGAAGGAAGAACCAGGTGTCCAGGGTTTAAGCACTGGCTCATCCAATGATACGGTCATGTGTGCCCCATAGGTAGTTTGTAAGAAAATGTGTATTGAAATCCTTGGTAAATAAGGTGCCATTGGTTGGCACCTGCTATGTGCACAGTGATAGATGTGAAGGGGAATAAACCATATCTCATTACAGTCCTTGGGATAACTGACGGCAAATTTCATCTTCTAAGTTGCCACTCTCCCTGAGATACCCCAGCATCATCTATTCTGGATGTGATACAACTAGTCTTAAAGACATGGCTTTCAGCGGTCCTAGATCATTACAGAAAGGAGTTTTCTGAAGGCCTATTTTCCTTTGTGCCTCTGCTAAGCTTTTCCAAGGACTGTTGCTTTCTGGACTGGGATATAGGACATTGCTGGATTCCACTCTTCCTTTGCTTAGGGCTACACAACATCACCAGTGGTAAGTGCCACCCAAATGACAGTATGGTTGGGGGGTCTACCCCATCTTTCAGCCACTTCCTGGAAGCTCTATTATAGTCCTAAAGGAATCAGCTGGAATCTGGCTTGTGATCTGCTATAAGGGTACATGGGATTCACTTCTAGGTCACTTATTTGGCAGTTTGGGAGAAAATTAAATTAATCTAACACTTTGTCCCTGTCATTCATAGTTTTCAAGTTCTTCTCTGGAAAGGAAACAGGGATTTTTCTGTATTTACAGATAGTATTAATCAATCAGATATTGGTTCTTTGGGAATAGTTGGGGAATATTCTGCTCAAACTTGACTGCCTGTTTTTCAATGTGTAGTTCAGCCCAGCTCTTACCTTTACACTGATTTCTAGGCCATATGTAGTAACATAATAACATTCACTCTCTCCTTGGTCTCCAGTATATTCCAGTCAATGATAATGATCTTACCTCAGTTTCCATTTCATGTCACCTTTTATTGTGCATACCTGAGACATTCAGTCCTACTGGAACAAATGTAAAGCAAAGTACAGGGCCATGAAAGGAATTTGTTGCAATTTATTGGACTCATATTTGGCTGAATTTATGTAGCATAACAGACTTGAACATAATAATCTCAATTTCCCTTTACTACATATATTGGAATAATTTCCTGTAAACCAACAGCATGTTTCCTTTCATGGCATCTATCAGGGACAAATTCTTTGATTGAATCTATCTGGAAGCCAAGTTGTTCAGTTGATCTGAAAACTCCAGGTCTGTGCCCCAGAGCCAGGCTTGTGTTCTCACAGCTTCATATCCTGGCCATGGAGGAAGAAAGGTAGCAGAAAGAGAATGGTCATGTTAGGGGGTGGTTTGGGCAGTTCAAGAGGCCACCCCTGAGATCTTTGCACCCTGAGACATTTGAGAATTTTTCAAGGTCATTTCTAGCTATCCAGAGTAGTAAGTATTGCTAAAACTCAGGAGTGGTTGAAGGAACAAGGGAATTTTGTTCAGGATTCCTATAGATAGTTCAGTGACACTGATAATCCCATTCCAAACCTCCTTTGCTGGGCAGGATTGCAGCCAGGGGGCTGTGAACTTTTGAGTTGGGGATCTGTAATTTAAGTACACCTATGGATTCCCAGTGGCCTGGGAAAGAAGATCTCTAGGAAAATGTGGGAAGAACACTACAGACACACAGATTTTAACTGAATCAAGGCAGAGACTAAATATCTTCTTTCCTTTTTCTTTGTAATCATTTTGGTAATATTGTCAGAATGGAAGTATTGTCAAAGTGTATGGCTGATTGGTCAAAGTTGAACTTTGAGGACCACTGATGGTTTCTGCTTTAACAAATTTCCCCAGGTATCTTCCAGGGTTTGCTGGGCAGTGCTGTCTCTTTGTAGGACTGTTGGGAGTGTGTTTATTTAAACATAATTGAAAATGTTACACTGGAGTTGAAATTATCCTCCAATTTCCAGTGTATTTACACATTCCCTTGGAAGTTTATTTGTATAAGTTTAAGAGGCAATTAATTTGGAGTATGAAAGAAATGGGCTCTGCACATAAACACTGCAGTTCTGAGATGTCTTATTCCATTCTATCAACCAAACCTCAAACCTACATTTTCTCTTCCCAAGGCTTCTGATATCTCGCTTTTACCTTCAGCAAGTGAGACTTTTTGAGGTTTTGCTATGAATAAAAGTGTAAACATGTCCCCTTTCTGCTTCTCCCAAGTCAAAGATCTGGAGGAATTAAGGCACATTAACTTCTTCCCTCCGTCCTGGCTCATCCCGGTTACAGCAAACCATTACCATTCCGTGAGTCAACTCGGAAAAGAAACAATTAGCCAAATCTATAGCCTCTCTGACTTTGCTCTTCCTGGAGATGGGTGAGGTCAGGACCTCTCTGGATCCTCCTTCAGGGGAAGCAGGGAAAGTTGAATCTGAGGAGAAGGGGAAAGAGGCCCAGCCTTATAATCCAGATGTTAGGGCATCTGCCATGCTGCTCTGGAGAGCTGGATGGGTGAGGGAGCTCCTGTCACACCCCTACCTGACTGACACAAGGTAACATGGACTTAGGATAGAAAAATTACATGTTACGGTCACACCATCTTGATCAAATGTTCACAGCAATTTTGTCATATTAAAAATATCATATCATAAAAATATTATGATGTGTCTCCATCTACCTTATTCACCAGATCTGGCCCAGTACAACTTCTGGTTCCTTCCCAAGGTCAACATTGTGACCATGAAAGGGCAACATTTTGAATCAGTTCAGGACATCAAAGCAGCCCTGACTGCACAACTAAAGAAACACAGAAAAGGATGCCCAGAGCTGCTTCTGCTTCTGCAACATTGATGGGATAACTACGTTCAAAATAAGAGGAACTCTTTTGAAGCAGATGAATGGCAATGCATCTTTCACTAAATTTTTACAATTTTAAATGTTTATCGTGTTTTTAAAATCACACTCACATGGTGCTTCTTATTGTTTACTTTTAAAACATATTTCACACAACTGTTTATTTACTACACTTTGAGTTATTTTGGTATGGAAGAGTCTTAGCAGTAGAAATACTGGCACTAAAAGGAGTTTGTATTTTTGTTCTTGATACATATTAACAAATGTAGGGACAAAATTATTCTCTCCCCAGAAATAAAAGAGCAGGTTTCACTTTGTACATCCTCAGCCGTGTAGAGCATTTTAATTTCAAGTCACTTTTGTTAACGGAGAAAGGAAAAATGACATCTGATTTTTATCACGTTTTCTTTATAATAGTAAATATGAATATTTTCCCATGCAGCCTGCCCCCTTTTATGAATTGTCTATACCAGATGTCATACTGTGTTTCCAGGCATGCATTTTTAGAGATGAAACCAGGCAGTGTTTGAGTTCTGAAGAAGCATGAGTCACTAGTTAAAATTCAACAAGTCCAACAAATACCTATTGTAATGTGCAAACCCCTGGTCCAAGCCCAGTACTTCCTGCACATTCAACAGTGAATCCATGGAACAGTGCTTCTCTGGGCCACAACTCAGAACTATGCCACAATGGAGCCGCAGAAGGGACAGCCTTTGAGGCAGATAGCCCAGACAGTCCTCCAGTTCCCTCTTCTGGCCTGCTGACCCTGCCCAGCTCCTTCCTTTTTGCCCCTGCTGCCAAAGCCAACCTCCCCACAACCACTCCCTCTGCTCCCCGCCTTCACTGTGAAGCCCGTCATGTGGGGCCTAAGTTGTGCTTGACTTTATGACCGCAGTCTTTCTCTGCCTCATGATTGAGCTACTGATGAACGTATTGTATTTCCCTAGTGGGCGCTTTTCGGGGATCTTTCTTTCTCTCCCCTCTACATATCCAGGAAGCATTGAGCACAACAGCTGGCACATTTTAGGTTTTCAGTAAATGCTTGTTGATCAGATTAAACCACCGAATGTAGGGTCTGGAGAGAGTACTCTCCTCCAAGTACTGTCGGGTGGGATTCAGGAGCAAACACTGGGAGATGACAAGAGGGTCTCCTTTCTATGCCTTGGGTTATTGGTAAGCTATGTGCATTTTTCTTTTAGCTGGAGAATGGGGGTGACATGGTCCACGTAAAAGATCTCCCCACCCAGGCTATGAGATTTGGGCTGCTCTTTAACAAGGTATTGAAAATAATTTGAACAAAGGGAAAATCTCTTTCTCCCATTTCTTTGGTGCCTGATTAAGAACGTGTATAGGGCAACCCATGATCAATTCTCACTTGTGAAATTCAAAGAGCACCTAATTTGTGTACTCCAAAATTTCCCACCAACTATTCTAGTTTTTCCAGGATGAAGCAATTTTCCTGGGATTCAAGACCGTCCATTCTAAAACCAGGAGAAGTCTGGGAAAAGTATGATGAGTTAATCACCTTATTCCCTACAAATATCAACAGCTACCAGCTGGCTCAACAAGCCTCCACTGCATGTGCATGGTGAAAGTTTCAGGGGTGAACTCACTGTGGGCAGCTATTCCGATGGGTCCCAGACTCTAACAGCAGTGGGGCACAGGGCTCCAGCACAAGGCACCTTGGCATTCAGTCCCAGGGGACTGTCTGGGTTTGGTGGCTGTGCTGTCTCAGATTGCTTATGATAGCCACAGTTCTCCAAGAGAGTGCTGCTCTCCTTTGACTTCTTTAAAGGCACCCAACACAGTACTGATTGCAAAAAAAAATCATGTTTTGGGGACTTGAGGCCCTGAATCTGTCATCGAAGAGATTGTGTGGGTCAGCCCTCTGACTGCAGAGACCCATCTAAGTAGTTAGACTAATGCATTGCGGGACCAGGGTTTGTAGCAAGTACCATGAATGTGAAGAGTCTCTTAGGTCTATCAAAATGAAACAAAGTGCTTTTGTGAAAAGTCTGCAGACCTCAGGTCATCTAAGAATATACCTAAGTCATTCTTTTCCTCAGTGAAGAATACTCAGAGTAAATAGCATTGTCACTACTAACAACTACTAATTGTATTGTTAGTAGTAGTATCCTAACTTGCTGAATTAGATTTCCCATTTCTGGAACATAATACCCAACACTGCAATCTAACAGAAGAGAGGTGTAAT
The DNA here is from genome assembly GCA_004027455.1 of Hydrochoerus hydrochaeris. Taxonomy (NCBI): domain Eukaryota; kingdom Metazoa; phylum Chordata; class Mammalia; order Rodentia; family Hydrochaeridae; genus Hydrochoerus; species Hydrochoerus hydrochaeris. The sequence continues at coordinate 27,089 of PVLA01003737.1, forward strand.
TTAGCCCATGTTTTGAGGAGGTTCTGTCCAAGCAAGAAGGGTGTGGTGTGGCAGAGATATTGAGTTTGGCAGTCAGGAAGCAGAGCAGGGGAACAGTGGCAGACAGAGCAGGTGAGAGACCATATAAGGGACCCAAAGTTCCATCCCTACACGCAGGAGTACGCTTTGCTAATCTGCTAGGCCAGTGATGGGGAACCTTCTGAAGACTGAGGGCCCAAACTGCAACCAGAACCCCACTTATTTATCACAAAGTGCCAGCACTGCAATTAAACTTGAATACTGAGATTTAAGTTTAGCAAAAACAACTCTTACATTAACATCTGTTATTTTAAAAGAAAAACACAATAACAGAGCTTTCAATGATACAAAGCTTTTAATTGAAAGGGAAAGTTTACATTCTTTGCACTTTTAGTTTTTTTGCCCAATAAACTGAAATACAGTGTAAAATCTGAAAAAAACATCAAAACACACATACATGCACACATGCGCGCGCACACACACACACACAATTAATGTGATCTTTGCTGTTAATGCATGATGATAATTTGTCAAACTTTGGCTCATACTTTTTTAGTTTGAGAACAATATACACAGCACTCAAGTCATCTGTTACTGTTTCTTGTGTCAATTTTGATGCAATTGAAAGTTGAAAACAGCTGCTCACAAGCATAACATGCTCCAGATGCAGTAAGAAAGTAACAAAAGCAATCCCAGGTGTTTCCACTGACTATTTTACAGAGAATCCCACACTGCAGGGATTTCGTTTTCAGAACTATAGACTGTGCTGCCCTTTCTCATCCTCTCACACTATGTCTTCTCCATTTTTTCAAATGTTATACACAGGGCATAAAATCTATTTTTCTAGATAGAGTTTCCTTGAAATCCGAATAGCTTGATTTCTAGATTTCCAAAATCTAACCAGTATAAGCAGCAAAGATCCAGTTCTTAAATTTGGCTTTATCTGGAGAAGAAAACTCAGGGTTGTCTCCATCTTATGGAACTAAAAATTAGTTATTAAAATCCTCCTTTTGCAGCTGGTAGAGTGCTAGAAAATTCCTTGTGGATTTCCTGATGGCTTGTAGGATTAGCTGCAGAAGTTGTAGAAGTTTATAAATGCATTTTTAGATTTGGAAAATACTTCAACTGCCCACTTTCAAGGGCTCTTCAAAAACCTGCAGCTTTCTCTCAAATGTTTTGGTATCACAAAACATCCTTTCTGCTATTTTCTCTACACCTTGCAGTGTTTGTTCAGTGCATTGAAGTGTAGTGTAAAATCTGTAAGAAAATATGAAATTGTTAAGCCAGGATATATCAGTAAGCTGTGGATATTCCTGCTCTTTTCACCCATAAACAGCCTAATTTCATTTAAGCAGGCTGAAAATCTCTCCAGGACTCGTCCTCTGCTCAGCCACCAGATATCACTGGACATAAGTAAAGCACTATACTGTGCCTTAACCTCATCAGGCAGTTCTCGAAACTTTTGGAAATTACAAGCAAGAGCCATGATGTGATTCACTGTTTTTGTGACATCTTTGAGGATACTGTCTAATTTTTTGCTTCTTTCTCTGGGAAAGAGAGATTCTTGATGTATAATACAATGCAACTGAGTAACTGCATGCTTTGATTTTTTAGTATATGTGCTGCTGAAGCGAGCATCATGCTTTGATTTTTTTAACAAAGAACTGTATAAAGCCAGATGTTGCTCCCACCATGCAGGGTTCCTCATCACTAGTAGCTGAAGCTACTTTTTCTCGTCTTGCACCTTGTGACAAAAAAGCCTCCCCCACAGCATTGTAGACATTGATCCCTTTGTTCTTCAGGGCAAAGACACCAGCTTCACGAGGTCTTCTCTCATGATGTCACCAGCAGCGTAGTGCAAAATTACTGCTGGCCTTGCATAATCATTTATATCTGTGCTTTTATCCAAGCACATGGAGTAACAGACTGCCTTTTGTAAATCAGTGGTGAGTTGCCTTACGCAGCACTTGATCTTTAACAGTGTTTCTCCTAAGCGGCATCTCAGAGACGTGTTGCATAATTTTATTCTTATTTGAGAAATCATGAAAAAGGAACTCACTCCCGGACAACATGGCCATTTTGATAAAATCCCCATCAGAGAGGAGCTTACTGTGTTTTGTTTTGCACAGTGAAATTTGAAAGCTGGCAACTGTCAGATGATTTATTTTAGAAAGATAGTTGCAAAAAAAAATAAGGTACTGGGAATGATATTTCCTCAATTTCCTTTAAGACACTTTTTTTGTTAATTTCACAAAATTTGGCAACACTCCTGTACTTCGTGTCAAAGTGCCATCTGACTCTTGGTTTGCGGTCCAGTACACGGCACTTTCAATATGTAGAATACATAACACTTGCCAGTTCCATTCAGTCACTTCAGATGACTCTGTCCAGGGCCCTTGGAAAGATCTTCACTATCTGTGTTCAGTTTTGCTTTTCCTGTGGTAGTAATGTATTGGTGTTCAAGACTTGGAGTCTACAAACACAGACACAAGCATGCACGCATGCACATGAAGAGTTACCCAATACAAATCTATCTATACACTAAAAATAGCTATCACATTACTTAACACTAAAGAACTGGATATTTGCTGGATCAGCAATCCACAGCAGTGATTCTCCGCTGGGCTTCCTCTTGGACTTGCTGACCACCAGTGCAAGGGGGCCATGTTCCACTGACCACCAGCTTTTGACCTGCTCTGGAGAAAGCATCTGAGTCATTTCCTACCTTGTGGGTGATTCTGCTAAAATCATGACAAGTTCAAACATATATATCCTTGTTGGTTGTTTTCACAAAATTTTCACAACTAAATATGATGCTGCAGGTTCAAATATGCCAGGGGGACAGCATAACATTAAAATAATCTCTTAATTATAATGTGTCTTTGCTAAAGCTTAGATATTAAATTTTTCATAAGAAAACTCAAAGCTAAAATCTTGTATTAATAAAAAAATGAATGTATTAAAACTCACAGCCAGTACAAACAAGTATATATGCTTGGCAGCAGATTGATCAGTCACACAAAATTTCAGAGGAGTTGCCCCTAGTAAGTCTCAGCCCATGACATCATCACCTGGCACCTCTGCTCCTTTCCAAGCTTGTACGTGCAAGCTGTGAGCAGACCCTCGACCTCTGGGGTGACTTGGCTTGTGTGCAGAGAGGGCTCTACATGCCCAGTGAAATAGGTTTGCCAGCACTGTGCTAGGCATTTCTTAATCCACTGAAACTGACAAGTCAGGATTAATGTTCACACCTGCCAAAAATTGAAGTCACTACAATTTGGCTTTTTCTCTACTTCCTAGGACAAAATTGTTATTGTATCTTTGCTTTTAAACCAATTATCAAATGATTCACTTTTGTCCTCAGTAAATTTGTCTTCCTCCGTTCATTTCCCTTTAAATATTGAAGACTCCCCCCACACACTTGTTGCTTCTCTTTTCCATTGTAGGAGTACACCACTCATTCAAAGACGATTTCTATATATGGATTCTTCTTTGAGTTAAAAGGAATCAAACATGACACTACCTCTTACAGTTTTTACATGCAGGTAAGAAAGATGGGGCCCAGAGAAGATATAGTTCTGCAGCAGATACTTTGATTCAATTGACTCTTTGAATTAATAATAATTAGTTAATATTTCATATGTGCTATTTACACTTATCCCTGTAATGTCATTTAACCCTTACAGCTACCTCTGGAGGTAGGCTTTGGTAGCTGATGAAGATCTCAACATGTAGTGACTTGCTGTTTATAAGACCTCTGTGGGTAAATGTTGATTTAATTCATCTTTTGACTTCACATCTGGGGCTCAGTGAATCTTCAGTTTGTACATGATGGGTGATGTTTTGTAGATCATCATTCTCCTATAGAGGTAATGCATAGTTGCCACAGGTGGGAGAAGGGATGGGACACTTGATAAGTCGGAAGGGTAATGGATGACTTCAGGGCAGCAATAGAGTTATAGTCAGAATGCTTGGCAAATTGTATGAACACAGCAAGTTCCATGAACACCCACCTTTACAATGGAGACAGTAACAGGATATATATATATTTTGGGGGGGTACTGGGAATAAAACTTGCAACCTCACTCTTACTCATAAGGCAGGTGCTTATGCTGCTGAGCTAAATCCTCAGCCCTAGATGATTATACTAACATGTTGTTTATGCAAAGGGTTTGGAACAGGCTTGACACAGAAAGCATTTTATGTATTTGTTTTGTGTTTTGCTTAGTGCTTTGGGGTGAAAGCACCTGTGCTCTACCACTGACTACACCCCAAGGTCAACAGTTTTATGTTAGCTGATGATGGTGATGACAATGAAAGATTGCCATGTTCTAGTTAGGATTTTTGCCTAAAGGCATCTCTTATGCAAACTGTCATTTCCCTAAAGAAACAATATTGTATTCATCTTCTTTTTATGACCACTGCCATCCTCTGCACTCAAGGGAGCTTCCATGACTGATTGAATGAATGAATGGGTACATGAATGCATGAACAAATGATGAAATCTGAATTTTAGTTCCAGCTTTGCCATTAGTTTCAAAGAGACAAAAAAGAATTAATACGTGTTATGTATATGTAAAAACCCTCAACAATGAATGTAATCATTATGTGCTGCCACTGCTTTCTAATGCACCCTGGAATAAGTCATTTCTTTTCCTTGGGCCTGTATTCTTGGTGCCTGTCACTGAAGCATTCCTCACAGAATAGATTTTACTGGATGAAAAATGAATTATGTAATAGCATTCATCAAAAAGCCCATACAAACATAGTGTTGACATTTTTGTTCTAGCAAAGAAATGACAGTGAGGCTTGACTTGATGTTTTTCTGGGTTGGCCAAACCCCAATCGATTGGCCAATGATTTGTGCACGGTGAAGTTTCAAATGCCCACTGGACTCAGCGATGGCCCTCAGGAAATGATGGCATTAGGGAAATTCCCTCTTGCTGTTTGCACACATAAGATACAAGAGACTGTAACCAGTGGTGGATTTCACTAACTCTGGGCACCCAGGTCACAGGTCCTCTTGGGGTGGGTCACCACTGTCTCTGCAGAGAATAAGACACACAGACTTGGAGTCGCCCTCTGTGATCTGTGAGCGCAGCATGGTCAGCCTGAGAGCAGAGCGCTTGGTGAATTATGAGATCAGAGGCCAGGCCCTGGTGAATGGCAAGTGGCAGGAGTTCAAGACCAACCAGATCACACAAAAGTTTGGGTTCATCAAGCCATACTGCAAAAGCCATGTAAGCATTCATTTTTGTCTTTCTTTCTTTCTTTCTTTCTTTCTTTCTTTCTTTCTTTCTTTCTTTCTTTCTTTCTTTTCTCTCTCTCATTGTTTCTTTTCCTTTTTGCTCCTTCTCTCCTTCATCTCCTTTTGGAAACCCCTGGCTTCAAATTACAAAAAGGAGTTTGCATAGTTCCTTAAAGATTATCATGACTTCAAAACTTGCTGAAAAGAAACATTCTAGAATGAAAAGCTGGGGATATTGATAACTATCACCCAAATTAAACCATCTGGTGAGGTGCATATCAGATTCATTTTATAAATGCTGAAGGGTATGTGTGTGTGTGTGTGTGTGTTTTAGTGGGCTTACTGAGATGCATTTACTACCAACACCTTGATTGGCACCTACTGGAAACCCATCACTTCCCCTTTAGTCCATGGCCTGGGCCACCTGCCCTGCACTAGTCATCAAGGAGGACTGAGCATAATGACCTGAGGGGTGGTACCAACAAGCAGGCAGACTCAATACCACTCCTAGCTTCTAATGGCTCGATTCAGAAATGGCTAGAGATTGCAGGAGGAACTCTGGGCTGTGAGTTCAAGGAGATCTAGGGCCTCCCAAGGTGCCCTGCAAGGAAAGGGACTGTACCATAAACCAGTGAGCCCTTCTCAGGCCCAAGGACACATCAGAATCACCTGGGCCCTGAAATGCCCCTGCCAAAGGTTCCCACAGATCACTAGGGCAGGTGCTCCCTGGAAGGGCCTGGGTTACTGTTTACGAGCATTCACAAGCTACTTCTTCTGATACTGGAAATCATAACAGCAGTTTCCTTGGTGGAGTGAGGGGAGAGGCTGGGGTTGGTGTCGAAAGAACCATGAATGAGACTTTTCACCCCTGGTCAGGTGATGTCTGCACAGGCCTGCATCTCTAGTGAATATGTTCAAGCTGCACCCTTGACGTTTGTGTTCTTATTGTATGTAAATTATGCATAAATTTTTGAAGTTTATTTAATTTCCTACCTAGGCAATTCTGAAGCCAAGGTTGGGAACCACCAAGACATTAATTTGTGTTCTCAATTTAGAATTCCCATTTGTTTAGTTTTGTCTCATTTCATTTTGTCTTGTTTTGTTTCATTTCGTTTTGTTTTGTGTTTTAGGTCTTGAAAGTACAAAGTGTGGGCATCCCGATTTATGCAAGTTTTGCAATCATCTTTCCTGTATCCTGACTGTTTCCAGAAGAATCTATGGGATGTTCCCCCATCGATCTGCATAAAAAAATAAAATGACATCAAAAGAGGGATGCCAGTGTAACTGTCCTAGTTAGCAGTGGTCTTATTAGAAATTTGGCCCACATTTGTGTCACTTGAGGGTGGAAGGTGCCACAGTCACAAATGCACTCACTCTCTTTGACCCCAAAGTGCCCTGAGTCCAGCCTCTCAGGAGGTCATGGGTGGAAGTACCTGCATATCAACAGACTCCATCTGGGAGCTTCAGTATTTCCCTTGTGCTGCAGCTGTACCTGCTACACAGAAAAACACACCAGTCCATTGCCCCGGCAGCTGTGACTCAGCCAGAGCAAGAAGTAAGAGGGGAAAGAACCAAGTATAAGGCACAGAGTTGCTTATTTTATCTATCATCCCACCTTTTGCAATGGGACTGTATGGTTTGGAAAAGGTCATTAGTGAGTCTTCTCTCTTGGTGTGTTAATTTTCTGTTGCAATGCCACAAAATATCACTGTCATGACCTAAAATAATATGTATGTATTATTTCACTAGGTCCTATGCTCAGGGCCTCAAAGACCACAGTGAAGGAGTCCCTTTCCCATCAGAGGCACCCCATGTCCTAGGCAGTACAGCCTGGGAGGGAGAAGAGCCTGTGGGAAGACGGGAAGGTGGGAAGCTGTCCTGCTGGAAGGATTGAGGCATAGGGACTTATCAGGAGCCTATTCAAAGCTGCAATCCCCCCTCCTGTTTCCTGTGCTCCCTCATTGCAGCAGTATGACTGAGGGCTGCTCCTGGCCAAGTTTATCCAGAGGGAAGTGGCAGTGGGAGCTGGGATGAAAAAGAAGTGAAGTCAGGGAAGCTCTCACCCTCTGAATGCGAAAGACCTTTTCCTGCAGTGCTGTGCCTTCTCCTCAGCTCCAGCTTGTTCATTGTAAGGAGGGGAAACGAAGGCATGGAAAGGTGGGCTGACAATTCCGGTTAGAAAATGCTTACTAGGAACTTCTAACCGTTCACACACACCACCTCTCAACTTTCTGGGGGGCAGGAATATATCTACCCCTGGGGAGAGTAAGGTGTGTGCTCATATAAGACTTTTCATAGTGTCCTGGCCATGGGCCTGTTGGTTTCCATTCTCCACATGGCCCTCTGAAAAGGGTTGGGATGGTTTCAGGTGCTTAATATAGGTACTTAACATCTCACCTACCATCTGCTCAACTGAAATTTGAGTCAAGAGTCTGCTACATGCTGGGCTGGTCTCATCTCATTGGATTCTGATGAAGGCTGTGAGAAGGTGAGGGCAGTCCCACTGAGGAGGTGGCATATAAGTGAGCCTGGAAGGGTAAGCAGTGTCCTTGCAGGGTTGAAGAGAGGGAAAGTGAATATATAGAAGGTGATGTCCACATAACTGAGAGAAAGTTTCCAGGCTCTGGGTTCCTGGACTGAATATGCATCTGAATCAATCTGAAATTCATGCAAACGCAGATCTCAGGCCAGTGCCAGAGGCTGAGCTTGCAGTCTGAGAAGCACACACGAGTATGCACTTTAACAGGCTTCCTGCAGGACCCTGGTGCAGGAGGTTTGTGGATCACTCCCAGAAAAGACCCTGGTGTCACAGGGGGTTCCACGGCAGGGTTTCTCTTTGTGCTGCACATATCCAATCGTTGTTCTCTCCCAATGTCAAAAACTCAACAACAAACATGTGACTCTATTCCACCACAACTGAAATAGCTACCTGGGAGGAAAAAAAGAAGAAGGCAATTTTCCTAGAATATGCGAAAAACAGAATCTCAAATAATGAGCCATCTTCGGAGGGTAAACCATTTGCTGTTTTTCTGAAAATTCAGCCCTTTCCACTAGAGGGCGATCTGTGCCTCAAAAATGGGAACTACCGTAGATTTCCAAAGGCTGAAATTTGAAACCTAATGATCAGTCTCTGCCTGGGTTCTACTTGCTTAAATTTAAAAGTGAAAGCCATTCATCCCAAGTGGAGCTGTGTACGCAATCCCCGTGTATATCTTGAATAAAAATCCTTAAGAACATCTTCACAAGCTCTTCTTACAAGGGAGAGCTTCTTAGACTAGAATTTTTAGACCCACAGTCAGTGCCCAAGCTGTACCCATGAGCACTGAACAAGGTCACATCTTATGAACCACGTCCCTGACTTCTTTCTGCTTGCTGCTTCCATCACTCATCACTTGCCTTCTGGCCCACCCCTCAGGCCCTCGCCGCTAGCTGAGTTGGCCCGGGACCTCCCTCTCTGCACAGCAGCAGTTGAGTTTTAGAGCTGAGCTAACCTGAGTCTGAGTCCCAGCTGTGCTTTAGGGCCTGCTCTTTCTTGGGGCCTGCTCCTGTTACGCAACCTGAGGAGGCTGGACCTGGGGCTCTCTGCAGCCCTTTCTAGCTGTGGACCTCCGATCCTCTAATTCCTTGGATGGAAGAGCAGAAGTGAGCGGTTCAGCCTGTGAACTAGGAAAAGTCAGCCTTCAGGGAGTGAATTGAGTCATTTTCCATGAGTTCATCCGAACGACAATGCATTAAGAAGAATAAGGAAGATATTTGTCTTTTCCCCACCTTTTAAAGGGTTTACACTCTGGGAACCAGTGCATCTTGAAGTAATAGGAAAAGAAAGGAAGTTCTTGCCCTTGTAAACCTAAGTTGGGAAGGAGAGTTCTGGGCTTGCAAGTTCTTAGGGAGAAGGCTGAATCCTCAGGGGACACGGGGAGTTCCAGGTTGGCTCCACTTCTACAATGGGAGATGAGCCTACAGTATGGAGTCCTGAAGCCTTGAAATCTTGAAGTAGGGAACAGGGTCCTCCTAGAGGAGACAGTGATGGGACAAACCTCTGAGAAGATCTGGAGGTAGCCCTAGGCAAGAGAACTTTCTGTGATGACAGAAATGCCACATACCTGCCTGTCCAATATGGTAACTGTTATGAAGGGTAGATGAGAAACCACTCGGAAAACAGGCTTTCTGTGAGTAAAAGGCTGGATTTTCTGTCTGGGTGCAGACAAGCTGAGATTGGAGAGAAATTTTTATACGGGCTGGGGTGGGGTTATAATTCCAAGGAATCTGGGTGGGATATGTGGGGTCAAAGTTCCCAGGATGGTTAGTGCAGGTGTGTAGGTAATTCTGGTGCTGGGGAGATAGTGTGTCTTGTTCTAAGTTTTCTTCATGGCTGTCTGTTCTTTCTGCTGAGGCTGTGTGGCCCTATAGTGGTTCCTATTGTTTGTGGAGTTCGGCATCTTTGCTGAGACAGTCTCTAACAGGTCAGATATGACAGTGACAACTAGCCATGTATGGTCATTAAGTAACTGAAATGTGATGAACACAACAGAGAAATTGAGTTTTTAATTTTATTTTATCATACTGTGTGTAAATTTAAATAGTTATAAGAGCAAGTAGAAGGTGCAGGATAGCACAGTGCTCACCATGGAACAAAGATTGCTCCTTTCTGATTCCGCAGGCTCTCCAGGGTCTGAGCCTCTCAGCCTCTCCACAGGCCTTGGACAAATGGAATAGCAATGTCCAGCCATGCTTGAGACTCAGACACTGGACACTCCAGGACTTTGTCTACACCACTGGGAGAAGGGCAACTCCTAGGGTCAGAGAGAAGCTGTGCTGGGGAAAGGAAGGCTCCAAGCCCAGGGAAGCAGAGTTCAGCTGTGAATCAGTGATACCGTGGTTTCCCAGTTCCTTCTACTTGTGCTGTTTAAATTTAAATGCATTAAAATTACATATAATTTAAAACCTCGTGCTGTCACACTAGCCACCTTGCAAGTGCTCAGTGGTCACGCATGCCTAGCAGCTACCATATGGGTAGGGTAAATAAAAGACAAGATGTCATCACTCCTTGTGACTTCAAGCTTCATGAATTTGAATGAGTCATTTAACCTTTGTGCTCTCATTGCTTGACTTGATTCTTTCCACAGGTCACTGACAGCTACAACAATGGGCCAGGTTTAAGTTAGGGTTGTGAGGATGAGGAAAAGACAGTCTCTGCCATCACGGAGCCAGAGTGTCAGGGAAAGCCCCAGTTGTTAATGAAATAATTACACTAACAGAGGCAGGTCTTTAGGAGGGGGTTTGAAGTCCAATGAGGACCCTCTCCAGGAAAAATGTTACTTAAACCAAGATCTGAAGTAGGAAAGGGAATTAGGACAGACTTGGATGTTGCAAAGAAATCAAAAGCCTTATTATTACGAAATGGTGCTGCTACTTTGAAAATCTGGTGGTTTAGAGGTAGGATAAAAGAAATAAGTTTAACGTTATACTTTAAAAGAAAAGCTGCAGCTTCAGGACACAAGTTAGCCAAAGTTACCTTCCAGGAAAATTACTCCAAAAAAATTGCTAAGGGACTTGAAGAAACAAGGCTGTAAAATTTGGTCTTGGGCCCATATTTCTCACCTATGATTTGCTCTTCCTCCCACAGACTTCCCCTCACAAGGAAGCAGTTCTTTAAACTTCAAGTACATGCAAATGGTTTGCATTCTAACTTAGCCCACCAAATGGGTTGCTTGACAAACAGTAGGAATACTGTGTTGATTACTTTTCTTTCATTGCTGAGACAAAATACCTGACACTTAAAATGAAGGAAGGAAAGTTTTATTTAGCTCACAGTTTGTGGAGGTTTCAGCCCATAATCAGCTGGTTCCAAGGCAGGGTGGCTTGTGGCAGAGGGCAAACGTTCATGGCAGTGGAAAGCAGCAAAAGCAACAAGACCAAAAAGGAGCAGAAAGGGAGGAGTGTGGAGAAAAGACTCCTTCTGTCTCTTGCATTGTGTGTAGGTTACCTACTCTAGGGTGGGTGCAGCACACACTAATAATCCCAGCATTGGACCATGAATCAATCACAAATTCTAGAAGTCTGCTCCCATTACTGAATGGGCCTTGGTGGGGGGCATGTAGATGCAAACCATAATATTCCAACCCTGGCCCCCTAAAGACTCATGCATATTCTTTTATGCAAAAGACATTTTAGCCCATCTCTAAGAGTTTCCAAAGTCCTAAAAGTTTCAGCATTGCTTAAAATTCCAAGCCAAAGTCTCCTTCAAGATCTAAAGCAAACTCTTAGCTGTAAGCCCCTGTACAAATGAGAAGGTAGTTAAACACTTTCAACATTCAATGGCATGAATTAAACATTTCCATTCCAAAAGGTAAAAACAGAGGAATACAAAGGAATGGAACCAAAGCAAGTCCAAAATCCAGCAGTGCAAACTGTGAGTCCTGTAGTTCTATGTGGAACATCTAAAGCAATCTGTGACAAACTGTGAGCTCCAAAAGGCTTGTGTGGCTCTGCCCCATGGCACTTCTGCTGGTTGTAGCTCCCAGGGCTTCTCTATTAGGCCTGCTTTGCTTAATCCTTGCAGCTTTCCTGAGATGATCTGTGTTCCTGGCTTTTCCAAACTTCTGGTTTCTCCACTGTACCTTTGGCTTCACCCTCACAGCTGCACATACTACCCTCTCAGGGGCACACTGCCTGGGCTCCCAGGCCTTCTTCTGAAATCTAGGTGGAAGCCTTTTTAACCTCAGAACTCTTGCACTCTTCATGTGCCTAAAATCAGTGCTGTGTGGATAATGCCAAAGTCTGTTACCAGCTGCTTCTTTCTTGGCTCTAGAAGTTGAGTGCTTGGATCACTGGGCACTCTGAACCTGATTCCAAGGAACAAGTTCTCTATACTGCCACCATTCTGGAACCTGGTGCAACTGCTGCTGCCATTCTGCAACAGTGTAGCCACTGCTATTCTGGAACATAGTTGTCTGAAGCTTTTTTCTCAAAGCAAAAATCTTTCATTTTTGCAGTTTTGAGGCTGCAAAGGGTAGAGATTTACTGCTTCTTGTGATGCCCTCAAGCTATCTTTTATATTCTCCTGTTCCTTCTCAGCAATTGAGATCTCCTCAGCTGTATCTTTGCAGTCCACAGCTTTACTAGAGTTTCTTTTCTGGCCAAACTCATAAAACTTTAAATCATTCTCCTGGGCTCTGTGCTTTTGATTGTCAACATAAATCTAGCTAAAAGCTCCCAACAATAATTATGCCACAGCCTCAACATTAGACTTCCTTCACATTTCTTCTGCCAGATTAATTAGTCTGCTGCTCTTAATCTTAGTTTCAGGCAAAGTCTCTAAACATGAGCAAAATGAAGAAAAACTTTTTGCCAATTTATAACATATGTCATCTGGAGTCCAGCACCTAGTTCAGTCTTTCCCAGCAGAAACCTCCCAAAGCTGGTCTTTACCAGCAGGATTTCTATCAGCCTTCTGGTCTTCTGAGCTCTGACCAGAATCTCCCATACAGAACAGCCTAAAGAATTCCAGCACTGCTATTTCAGGCAACATCTCCAAACCTCTCCAAACCCTTCCCATACGCCATTTCCAAAAGCTCTTGAACCACATGATCAGGTATAATCACAACGACCCCACTTCTGTGGTACCAAATTCTGTGTTAGTTACTTTTCTCTCATTGCTGAGACAAAATACCCAATGCCCAAAATTAAGCAAGGAATGGTTTATTTAGCTCACAGTTTGTGGAGGTTTCATTCCATAATCAGATATCTCCAAAGCATGGTGGCATGGCACAGGGGCAACAATTCAAAGCAGCAGAAGACAGCACCTGTTTTAAGATGCCTCTAAGACCACATAAAAATTCCTAACATCAGACTATAGTGCAGCTCACCCTAGGAGTGCTCACACTCTGGTCTGTGTACTTCTTTCTCCCTAATAAATGTCTTTATGCCATTCACTGATGTGTCTTGAAAATTCTTATTATGTGACAGGAATCCACAAACCTACAATCTACCTTGCAGGTGGGATGAGTTGAAACCCTCATCTCTTCTTTGGGGAACCTCCTCAAACTCCACACTGTGACAGTTCCTCAAATAATCAGAATTACCATGGAACCCAGAAATTCATAGTTAAGTATATATCAGAAAGGAATAAAAACATGTTTACATAGACACTTGTACATGAACATTCATAGAAGTAATATTTATGATAGCAAAAATGTACAAACAACCCAAATGCCCATTAATGCATAAATGGATACACAAAGTATAGTCTATTAATACAATACAATGAAACAGCACTCTGCCTTAAAAAGAAATGAAGGGGCCTGGAGGTATAACTCATTTCCTGGTATGTGCAAAGCCTGAGCTTGCTCACAAGGACAGGAAGGAGGAAAAGAGACATAGAAAAGAAAACAAAAATCTGTCCCGTGCTACATGGATGAGTCCTGAGAATATTAAACTAAGTAAAATAAATTGGTCACAAAAACATATATGATTCTATTATAAGAAATATCCAGAGGAAATCTACAGGAAGAAAGGATTAGATGTTGCATTTAGGTCTGAAGGAGGCAGGGAAGGGGCAAGGGCTAAAAGGAACAGGGTTTCTATTTGATGTGATGAAAATGTTCTAAAACCATACTGATAGTCTCACATTTTGGAATATGCTGACAACCACTGAACCATGCACTTGAATGAGTGAACCCTACAATGTGTGAATTCCTCCTTGACAAAGCTGTTTGATGGGGGAAAATAACTTGGATATTAAAGAAAGAATTCCAGCCCAGATGACAACACATGCAGGAGAAACTGATGCCTTCCAAACACAAGTCAGAAGGTCCATGAGGCCAGAGCCAGGAGAGAATGTGGCTGGAGTTGCAGATGGGTGGGACCTCAGAGACCCTGGAGGATATTATTGGAGTCTGTTTCTATGTCCCCTTGAGTCTGAGCTGGCTTCGGGTTGCTTTGGCCACTCTAGTGGACACATCGTAGTGGCAGAAATAAAAGCATTACCAATTTGGGAATTTGGACATGGCCAGGTAAGGGGCTCTTGTGGCTTCTACTCTTGTCCTCTGGATGATGTGTGATCTCACAGTGCCTACTTGAAGCTAAGAGACCATACAGAGGAGAACCAAGTACCCCAGCCCAACCTCAGCTTTATCTGCCAGACATGTCAGCAGAGCCACCTGGAACCTTCCAGCCCAGGCTCCTCCCAAGAAATACACCCTCAGAAGGGATTTCCAAGAAACCCCGTGGTGGACTTCAGCCAATGCTTAAATATGGAGGAGATAATTCATTGCTGTTTTAAGTCACTCAAAGTTTTGGGTGTAGTTTATTGCCTAACAAGAGACAACTGAAGTACATATTCCTCCCTTTTTTATTATTATTAATTTTTTTTTATTTTGAAGGTAGTAGAAATACAACAGAACAAGACAGAACAAAGTCAATTGAGACAGTGCAGTGAATTTGGTACAGAATTTTACAGCAGGTTACCAGGATAACAGTAATAGGTACCATAGTGTATCTCATTATCTTCACAATAGTTGTCTAGTCAACTAGGTATAGCAAAATCAAACCAAAGACAGAACATTATAAAACCAATCAAAAGAGAATATTGAAAAAGAGTAAAGCAATTAATCATAATGAAACAAAACTGAAAACAACTTTTGCTTTCAAACAGAAGATAGAGACCCCCCCCCATATTTGTTATATTGCATACAGTCATCCTCCCAAGAGATGCTCAGACCTCTGTCCCCAGTTGCTAACGGGGGAGGAGGGGTTAGGAGGTTTGTATCCAAGCCCACGTACCAGTAGACTCACAGGAGACACTACTGGGTCTCCTCCTGGCTCATGCCCGAGGAAGGTGCTCACCAAAAGGGCGGGCGAATTGCTTCTTTGTGCAGCTGCCTGGGTTCCACCATGACCATGGCCAGATCTTGGGGGCCACTCACTGATTCTTCTCGTGGATCATGCCGAAGTAAAGTGCTTACCTCCCCAAAATTTTTTTCAGTACCTGGGATCAAACTCACGACCTCAGGCTTGCCAGGGCCGGCCCTTAGACAGCTAAGCTAAACCCCAGACCACAAAAAAAAAAACTTTTTCCCTCCCTTTTTTAAGATGGGGTCTTGCTGTATTGATCAGGCGGGGCTCTACTTCAAGGGCTCAAGTGATCTTCCTGCCTCAGGCTCCTAAGTAGCTGGAACTACAGGTGCACCACTGTGCCTCACTGAAATATATATCCTTTTGATGAAGCCAATTTGCTGTGGGAATTTGTATTATTAAGAACAAAATTCAGAAAAGAGCCAAGGATTTATTTACAATGGTGTTCCTTGCAGCACTGTTTAAATATGCAATACTGCCATGAATTGTTATGCCAACCAGCAGAAACCAGACAGAATACACTACATCTGCATATGAGGGAATCATTAAAAAGTTATTTTTGAAGCATTCTAGTGTCATTGTGTCCAGAATACATTATACTGTTAATTGGAAAAAAGGTAACAATTTTTAAAGTATGTAAATATGATTTAAATACAAATTTTTAATGTGAAATGGATGGGTCCAAAATCTTGAGCAACTTCAATTTGAAACTGTAAAATTGCTTTCTGAAGTGGATGTGACTATGATTTTTCCCACCTGCATGGAGAAGCTTGCTTGTTTATTTTACCCCAGCCATTTCCCACCAGCCTAGCCACCTTCAGGCTGGCAAAGGCCCTGCCCCCATGCATTTAACTCAGCTATCAGGTAAAGCAAAAGTGAGCTCTAGGTTTATTTCACTTCACAGAATTTCCTGGTTTCTCAGCCATCCAGACACATCTTTCTCTGACCCATTTCTAATCAAACCAAAGGAACTTGATGGCTCATGGGCTTGGCTGGGAAGAGGGAAACTCAGCACGTCGTGGTGAGCAGCACGCTGGAAGCCAGGCTTGGAGATCTGGATGGGAGAGCAGCTGGGTGAAGGGGCTTACCATGAGTGTACCAGGAAGAGCTCAGAAAGGCCTGACAACAGTGATTAACTTTTCTTTAATCTCTGCAACACTGAACAGCACAATTGCCTGCTTGCCCAACAAGCTCTGCATGAGTCACTTGATGTCTTACCAGAGGCAGAGCATGTTTTATTTCAGGCAGGTGCAACAGCTCACTGACTTGCCCTTGAGGCACCCAGGGAGTATATAATTCTTCCTGGCCTCCTCTAAAGCTGACTCCAGATGGGATCAACCCCATCTTGGTTCAAACAAATGAAAGTTAATCTGGGTCAGTTTTATTTGGCTAAGTGCCAAAGAGATAAGTTTCCTTTTTTTTTTTTTCTTCTTCCACCTTTTTCTGGCTGTTGGATCAAGGATGCAGAGCATATCCATAGGTGATACAAGAGTTATTAACTCATGGGTTAATTAAGGAAATCATTGACCAAACCACATGTGAGTGTGCTGAACAAGCAACCCTTGGATTGTGATAAAGGCTAGTACAGGGAGGGAAATTTGGACCCTGCTGTGGCCTGTTTGGCTCTTTTCTTTTAATGTGGGTCACTTCTTGAACTAGGACAGCCTGCAGGTGTTCTTTTTGTACTCAGACAAACACTCAGCTTCTACCCCTTGGAAGAAGACAGCAGAAACAAAGGCATGCCTGGCTTGTTAGAGGAGCAGCAAGCACAAAGGAGGGAGGGCAGCAGCCTTTCTCTGAGTCACTGTGTTTTGTCCTCCTCCTTGGTACAATCTGTTTGGTTAAGTTGGTTTGGAGAGCCCTGCATTCTGTCCTCACTTCTACACCACTTCCTAGCTTGGTGACTTCTAGCAAATTGCCTAGCCTCTCTGAGCCACAGTTCCTCATCCTTGCAGAGCCATTGTGAGGACAGAATGAGGAGATAGGTGGGGAGGGGTGGTAGGCAGAATAATACCTCCGAAGGTATCTGTATCTTAATTCCTAGAACCCAGGGTTGTTACTTTCCATAACAAATCAGATTTTGTGGATGTAATTAAGTTAGGGATCTTGAGATGGGAAGATTATTTTGGAGCATCTAAGTGGGACTGACATACACACAGGAATCTTTATAAGACAGTAATCTTTGTAAGAGTTGAGAGGTAGAAGACGATAAGATAGAAGCACATAATACAGTGATGTGGCCACAGCTGGGTAAAGTGACCATTCCCTAGAGGTTGCAAGAAGCAAGATACATATTCTCTACTAGACACTTTATAAGGAACCAACCCTGTTAACATCTTGACTTTAGTAAGTGGGTTGTTCTAACCCATCAAGTTTGGGGGTGATTTGTTACAGCAGCCACAGCTAATTAATACAGGCTGATGTGAAGTGCCATGAAAATGGAAGGATTTGCTGTCATGCTGATGAATTAATTGTACAGTGTAAAGAAAAGGCATAGGTGTGCCTGGTGAGCCAGCAAAGCATCAGCCTGCAGGCATCAATTATTAATGTGAGCTCATTCGGAGAAAGGGAAGGTGCTTCCAAGAAGGGCTGTGAGTGGATTATTGTTGGTTGACATTTGCTACCTAACTCTGCCTGGTCACTGTATTTGAGCCTGAGCCTAAGTAAGAAGTAGCTCCATGGATCTGAAGAAATTATTTTCCAAAATTCTCCGACAGTCGCATGGAATACAAGCTCGTGCCCAGGTGACATGGGACAAACAAAGGGGCAGCAGCATTCACTAACTTCATTCCTGCGTACAACAGTTTTACTACAGCCTGGTAGACACTGGCATATTCTGGTACCCTGTAGGTTATACTCCAAGCTGCTAGCGGACCTCATCCCTGGTCACTGCATAAATGATAGTGGAGAAATGCTGCTCTACAGGCAAAAGACATAACCAAGAGGTTTAAGCCAGAGTCACAAAGTTCTCCAGAAGCTCCCACAAAGAATTAATGGGATACACGATGGCAGGTAAACAGAGACTCCTGACATTTGGAGAAGCCTTGACACTCTCGGGCTTCTCCAGGGCCTGCTTATGGATGTTCATCACATGTTTCCTAGCAGGTCCAGTGATGGGGAGAGTGAGGATCACAGCACAGCTGTGACCATGTCTCATCCTTGCAAAGCATGATTTGTTCATAATTCTCTAGGAAGAATGATTTCCAGTTCTTTTAAAATTTATTTTTATTTATTTATTTTTATTTTGAAGGTAGTAAAATACAGCAGAACAAGATGGGACAAAGCCAATTGAGGTAGTGCAGTGAAACTGGTACAGGACCTCACAGCAGGTTACCGGGATAACAGCAATAGGTACAATAGTGTATCTCATTTTCTTCACAACAGTTGTTCCTTCAATCAGGTACAGCAAAATTGAAGGAAATACCGAATTTATAAAAACAGAATATTGAATAGAGCAATACCATTAATCAGAACAAAGTAAAACAGGGATAAAAATATTTGCTTTCAAAGAGATGGGAGATGGAAATCACCCTTATTTGCTATATTGCATATAGTCAAACTTGCAAGAGATTCTCAGATCTCTGGCTCTCACTTGCTCAAGGGGCAGGGAGGTGTGTGTGGGATGCATGTTCGAGTCTTAATCTGCGTGCTGGTAAGCTCACAGGTGCTTACCAGAGTGGCGAGCTGGCTGCTTGCTTTCCCAGCGCCCCAAGTCCAACATGGCGTGGATCTCAGGAAATGCTGATGGTTCTTGCCCTGGGGTGGCCACGGATTGGGAGGTCACAGCCACTTGCCAGAGCGGTGAGCTGGCTGCTTCTGATTTCCAGTTCTAATCACTCTTCTTTTGCATCACATATTGTGAGTCCACTTGGAGAGACACCAAACATGGTGACAGGTGAGGTGCTACATGCCACCAGACATGCTCACTCTTCCCTTTCTCAGATTTTCTTCTTTGTCTTGGCCACTCTCTGGATTGAGCTTGTGTATCATTGATTCCACAGTGCAGTGCTTTGCCTGCAGAGTGCCTGCACTCACAATGCTATGCAGCACGCAGCAGTGGTCAAATGCTGGCTAACACCTCCAGTGTAATGATTGAAACTGAAAGTTTGGGGTTTAATACATACTTATAGTATATCTCTAAGTCCATGGCTTGCTGGGCTGAAAAATCTTCAAAATTAGCTGAGTGAATGAGCCACAGGAAGCCCATGAGGGTTTTTTCCTTTGCAGTTGCCTGAGGGGAATCAGTGGGAAGCTCTGGAAAAGTCCACCTGCTACTGCTGGAGACAGCCTTTCCTTCCCTGTCAGAGCTGGAGATCTCCTTTGGATTCTTCTTTTGGGGTACCCTTCTCTTCCCACCTTCTCTCTTGGCCTTATTTTGCAGCATCAGTATGGACTGCATCTTTCTGCCCATGCCCTACCTCTTCTCGCTTTTTGTGCTTAGCTCCTCCAGGCTTGGGTTAAAGACACCTTGGAAAGTTCCTCCTGGTGTCTGTCTGCCTGGAAAAATCTTCCAAAAGGATCTTAGTGTCACCATAAGTTTTTGTCTAAATTCCTTTCTCCGAAGGAAATGTCCTGAATCATTTCACAATTTCAAAAGTTGTAATACCAAAGACAGGGAGGAAGGGGAGAGAAGGGAAAGCCAGGGAAATTCTTTGTTTAGGCAAGATTGTCTCCAGAGAGTCAGTCTTCCAAGTCTCTATGGTTATTTGTTTGTTTGAGACAGGGTCTTGCTTTGTAGTTCAGACTGGCCTCAAACTTGCAGCAATCCTCCTGCCTCAGCCTCTTGTAGTCACACTCATTACAGATGTGAGCCATTACAGATGTGAGCCATTACAGATGTGGGCCAGCACACCCAGATCCCTAGGGTTGTTGATCCTTGAGCCTTTCACAGCTGCCAGTGACAATGCTTGTGTGTAATGGGGACCATCCCCAATCCATCTCAGATGTCACTTCCATAAAATATAGTGGAAAATGAATAGAAAAACAAAAACTTACAATACATGCTCACTGATCACACATTTGCACATGGCAATGTCAAAATGCTATAATTGTTCCTAAATGCTGACTCTCTATTTTTACAAATATCCCATTGAAGACAGATAATACATGTTTGGGCCCTGGTACCAGTCCACAGAGCATACTCTGAGTACATGCATAGATTCATGGACAGACTGCTTATTCACAGCTAGAATCCTGAAAGTGTTCTTTATTCTTTGGTACTGTATATGACTCTGTAGCCAAATAGCTAAGATTTTCTTAGCAAAGGAAAAGAAACTTCTGATGGCTTAATATCCAGGTCTTGCTGTGTTTGGCAAGCAAGCTCTGTCCAACAAAAAGAGAGTCATCAAAGCCAACCTCTCTGTAGCAGGAGATACAGGTGGCCTTCTTGGGCCATCTAGAAAAATGGAGGGAGTCATACTCATCGGGAGGTACGGTTGGTTTGGACAGTAAGGGTGTGGCTTTCTCCCTCCACCGGTCCTAAAATGGAAGCTGGCCCTCATGGGTGGAATCTCTACTGCTATTTGAGCTCCAAGGCTCAAAAGGAATACTTGCACTTGATTTCAAGTTATGACTATGAATTTTTAAAATGACTTTAGTAGTTAGGATGACTTAAGTGTTTACTATGTGTTAGGATCTCCAGTGACCCTATTAGGTTATTGAATTTGGGGGAGGGTGTTTAAAGAGCAGAGAGAGGACTTTGGGTTAGGGATGGATAAACTTCCATTAGTTCTTTATCATCAGAAATGCTGATAAACACTGGGAAGGGAACATTTTTAAATAGTTACAAATAGTTTAGTCCCCTGGAGGTACATAAAATTATGTATCTTAGAAGTTCTTTTTGGGATGCCTTTCTCTATTGAGGATCTGCACACTATTCTTTGAGTGTGTTATTTTAAAAATCTGCCTAATAAATCCTTTCTGTGCCTCTTTAAAAAATAAAAATGAAAAAAAAATCCCTTTTACATATTTGTCTGAGTCCATTATCTGTTGCTATAAATAAACATCCAAGACTGAGTACTATATAAAGAAAAAGTTTCTTTCCCTTCACATCTAGGGAGGTCGTAAAGGCATAAGAATCTTTGTGGCTTTTGGTGAGACCTCATGTCGCTCCATGTATTACAGAAATGCTGAAGGGGGACTGGGAAGCGGGGGTGGGGCAAAGTAGCTGATTCACTATGATAACCCACTATGGCAAAAGATAATCCCATCCCCACAAACAAAATTAATCCACCGATGAGGGGAAATCCCTCTGAACATAAATGCCTCTCAAAGGCCCTACTGCTTAATGCTATTACTTCAGGTACTAAGCCTCAACATGGGTTTTGGTAGAGGAAAAACCATATTCAAACAATAGCAGTATCTCTCATTTACAAAAAAAAAAAAAAATTAGACTGAATGCTTACCAGTAAATTCCTGCATCTGGTGAGTCGCAGAAGTTAATGACTGTGCTGAGGTTCCGTGTGCGGTCCAGTTTGCTATTTGGGCTGTAAGGAAAAGTATGTGGTGATTCCTCTCTTGCAACCTTCCATGAATGCCAAGTAGTGAACAAGCACAGATTCTGGGTGCAGTAAGTCTTCCAAGTTTTAGCCTTCTCACCTTTCACTCCTTCCCTTGAATGTTTATAGCCTGAGCAGAGCAGCTGTGGAGAACAGCTACTACCTGGAGATCAGGGTGAAGATCATGATAGATGATTCACAGCTACAGTTTGTAGGTCCATCAGAACGAGGTTACTGTGAGAAGCAAGAAGGATTTGAATGTGAAAAGAAGGGGGAGGTAACCACAAGGTGAACAGTGAGGTAGTAAAACCCAGTGATGGTAAAGTAGGGGAGACACGGGCATTTAGGATAGAGCATAAACCCACAACCTTTTTAGAAATTCAAAAACCTTCAAAATTTGTTTACCCTGTGTCAGGTATTCTACAATATGAAATTTATTACCAGAACAAAGTCCACAAAGATATATAAATATGATTTATGGCATATTATTTATTAGGAAAATTTTGTAAAGAACCAAATTATCCATTAAAAAAGGATTAATCAAGCAAGTTATAGGACATCCAATCAACTGAACTTGATAAAGTAGATCTATATTAACATAAAAAAGGTACAGCTCACAATGAAGTTTTAAAAAGGGACATAGAAACACCATATGACTCGCTGTACATATCTAGGTACAGCTAAACACTCAAGAGAGTATGTAAGAAGACTTTGTAAGGTAGAGTAGAAGGCAAACTGGTTACAGCCTCTGGATCCAAAGAACAACATGATAGTGAGTTCCCTAGATTTCTCTTCACTTCTTATGTTCCAGAATGCATGCTGGGAAATCTGGCTACCTGGAAACATGGTTGGGTGCAGACAAAGACAGCTCCAAGAAAATCCTGTTCTTTCTAATTAAAGGACCACAGAAAGAGCAGCTGAGCAAAACAACTCTTAGATAGTAGCCACTCTACTCCAGCCAAACACTTCAGAAAAATTGCAGCCCCACCTCCATGCAAACCAGAAAAGCTGAGTAGGCAATAGACTTTCACCACTGCCAGGCTGTAATGAGATGCTCTAATTCTGCACTCCCCCGCCCATCCCACTCACTGGGATGTTGTCAGAGCAAGCCAAGTGGGAAGATAAGGCTTGCAGTAACAAGTCCCTCACCTTCTCACTGCACAGTGTGCTGGCCAATATTCAGAAAGCCCAGACTTCCACTGCCACCCAGAGATGATGGCATATCTCTCTCTCTCCTAACTGAAGACATGTTCGAGGAGGGCTAGTAGAAAATCAGGACTTTTACTACTGACCAGCGTCAGTGGATCTATCTTATCCAGCAATAGGAAGGAGCCTCAGCCTCCCCTGTCAATGGAAGTCAAGTAGAGAACCCAGAAGTCCACTTCCTTTCTCAGTAACAAGGTAGTGTTTAGCTTCCTGCCATGGTGGTGCTACAGAAGACCTGCTAAAACACGAGTCACACAAGGTAGAGCTAGGGCCCTTTGATATTATTTCCAAACACCAAGATTTCAATTTTAAAAAATCACTTATCATACCAACAACCCAAAACAATCGCCACTTGAATGAAGAAAGGCAATCAAGAGACACTGACATTAAGATGACAGATTTAGAATTAGTCGACAAAGATTTTGAAAGAGCTGTCACTAAAAATGCTTCAATAAGCAACAGCAAATATGCTGGCATTTATTTCATTGAAATAAGTGAAAAATTTCTCAGCACAAATATAAATCTCAGTAAATAAATTGAAGGTTCAAAGAAGAACCAAATGGCAATTTTAGAGCTGAAAAACACAACAAAAAAATTAAAGCTCAATGCATAAAAAAGATCAAAGAATCATGACATTGAAGGCAGTAATATAGAAGCTACCCAGTCTGAACAAAAGACAGAAAATAAGTTGAAAAATGAAATGAACAAAGCCTAAAGGACTGATGGGATTATAAGAATTGTGTCATAAGAGGCCCAGAAGGATAGAAGAAAATGAGTTAAAAGACATTCAAAGAAATAATGACAGATAGAAAGTGTCCCTAGTTTGGCAAAAGACATAAATCTACATATTCAAGAAACATCAGGGTCATAAATTCACAGTAATCTATGCCCAGAATCATTTTAAGCAATTTCTGAAAACTAAAGACAAAAATATAAAGCAAAATGTCTTTAAAGCATCCAAAGAGAAGTGATGGATTATCCATAGGGAAAACAAAAACACAAACACAATACAATCAAAATGGCATAGTCACTCTGGAAAATAATTTTATAACTGTTGGGCATTTATAACAAAGAAATGAAAACTATATCCTCACAAAAATATCTGAATGTTCATAACATCTCTGTTTCTAATAACCCCAAATTGGGAACAAATGTCCCTCAACAAATGATTAAGCACACTAGTTTATATTAAAATCATAGAAATATTACTTAGTAACAAAAAGGAATAAAGTGTTAATATATGTAATAAGTTTCGTGGATCTCAGGATCAACCTTAAAAGTTCACATATTGTATACTGTGACACATGTTTTAATCTTCAAATGTTGAAATTACAGACATATAAAACAAATGATTGGTTCCCCCGGGCTTAAGGGGTTTGGGGTGGGGAGAAGGGTGGTATGACTATAAAGGAGTAGCACAAGGGACATCTTTGTAATAAGATACTTCTGTATCTTGTTTGATGTAGCAGTTATATACGGCAGGACAAAATCACAATACAGTGTTAAAGACACATTGCATCAATATCAACTTTCTGGATTTGATATTGTATTGCAAATGTATCAAATGTAACCATTAAAGCAAAATGGGATGAAAGGCACTGTGGGAGAGTTCCTTGTACTTCTATATACTTTAATTACTTAAAAAAATTTTTAAAAAGTTTTTTGGAAAGGAAATACATAGACTATGAGATAATCTTATAAAGTCATTTAGCTTTATCTATAGCTAAATGTATCTGTGTAGAGAGGTATCTGGAACAATGGCAGTTTTTGAGTGATTATTATCAAAAGGTGGCATTTGGGAGTGATTTTCACTTTTTTCTTCATAGTCTATGTATTGAGTTATTTTTAATTTAAAATCTAAAGTACATAAACACTATGAAGAGGGATGGAAAATAGAAAAAAACATCCATTTTTGTGTTTGACTCAGGTGAGGCTGGTGGCATGAATTAAGGTTCCTTGAGGCTGTAAGGCCTGGGGAAGGCTGTTTAGGACAAGCATAAGGATAACAGCCACACCGAGGGGCCCAGTACAACATGAGGTGCTTTCTGATCATCCAGCAGAGGCCTAGAATATTAACCTTACCCCCTCAGCCCTCTTCACCATGCATTGGAGAGCACCACTGAACTCAATTAACTCCAACATCTCACTTTAGCCAGCAATTGTTAAATCTGGTTTTAAGATCAAATAGAAAATAGAGAGTCTGCTGGGGTTTTTTTTAACTGAAAGATACTGATTATTCCAACTAGTAGCAACTATTATAATGCAGTCATAATTTTTGAGCCCCAATGTGCTAAACAATCATGATACCAACTCTTAATACTTTGTGAAAGAATCCTTTTCATGCAAGTAATTAGATAAACACACAGAGATTCAGTGACTGTTTGATTTGATGAGCAAAGGTTTATTCTGATTTTCCCATTGAAGAATTTGTATATGCCACATTGACATTAAAATGAACTGGAGTGCAGAGTGTATTTGTGTGCGTGTGTGTTGCGGGGGGCGGGTGGGTGAGTGTTTTTGTTAAGTTGTGTCTGTTTAGACCCTCTGGGTCGGCATGGCAGGAAATGCAAGCCTTGAGTCCTAACCCTCTCACTTCCTAGATATATAAGCTTTATGTTTCTCATCTGTAAAATGAGATGCACGCCGGCAAGGCTGAGCGAGCTGTAGAAGAAATAACGTTTGTAAAACAGAGTCTCACCCTGGGTCTCAAAAAGGATCTGGGCAACATGGTAGCTGGTTTTTTTCTCCTGCCTGTTTGTGTGTCCACCAGTGAAGAGGAGATGACAGGCACATAGTGGCTTTATCACCTTAAAAAGTGGTAAAAAACAAAATAAAACAAAACTCTAGGTACAAAGATTCAAAAGGGCTTAGAGGAGAAAATCAGGCAAATGGCCAGGTGGATGGAGGGCAAAACTGACTGACCTTTGCAAAGGGTTAATGAGGCACTTGAACTGATCTGGAAACTCAGTTTTATCCTGAGAGCCCGTAGGGAAGGTTGGAGTATTAGGATGCTTGGCTGTCACTCTCAATGCTTAGGAGAGCTTTCCAACATAGGATGTCTCCAGAAACTTATAAAGCATAGAAGTTTATTTGGCCTCCAGGGGAGATTCAAAAACCTGGCACCAGCATCAGCTCAGCATCTGATGAAGGTCTTCAGAAAAACATGCATCAGCTCAGGTAGGTCTTCTACTTCTTAGAAAGCCACCATCCCAACTTGATGGCCTTGTCTAATCCTAGTTACCTCCCACAGACTCCACCTCCAGCAACATATAAATTTGGGGATTTGTGCTAAGGGACCCTTTTACCTGTGTAAGGGTGGAAAGAGGGGCTGACACTGCCTCAATGTCTCCCAGGATGGTTTTGAGAAAGAAGCTAGCAGTTATGAGAGTCTCCTCACTGGAGGAGCCTGTGTGTGTGTGTGTGTGTGTGTGTGTGTGTGTGTGTGTGTGTTTTACTGAGGGACTGAACCTAGAGCCTTTGCACTGAACTGTATTCTGAACCAGCCCTTTTTATTTTGAGCTGAGGACTTGCTAAGTCGCCCAGGGAAGGTTTGAATTTGCAATCCTTCTACATCAGTGTTCCAGAGTGCAGGAATTGCAGGCAGGTACCACCACGCCTGGATGCCAGTGGTCTTTGTTGTTGCCCTGAGAGTAGTGGTGTGACTGACAGAGCTGACTCCTGACCACAGGTTCACAACCAGCAGGGCCAGAGCATGTCTTATTTTTAGATTCCTACTTCCTGGTATTCTAACTAACTGCTTCTCTGCTTGCTGACGTCAGTTGTCTCCTCTCTCAAGTAGCAAATGAGGCCTCTTCTCCCACTGAGGAAAGTTGGTGCCTGCCAGAGATGCAGCTCCACCTCCCAGTGGGAGGACAGTGGGCTGAGCTTCGCAGCAGCTCAGAGTGGACACTTCCTTTAATTCACATAGCCCCAGTCCATCTGCCTTTGTTACAGAGGCCCAGATGCATTTTGAAGGAGCCAAAAGATGTTTCTCTTCAGGAACTTGGTTACCTTGCTTCTTAGTCAGTTTTCTCATCACTGGGACAAAATACCTAACACCTACAACTTATAGGAGGAGAAATTTATTTTAGCGCACAGTTTAGTCCATAGTTGACAAGCTCCAAGGTAGAACCTGCATGGTGGAAAGGCCTAGACAGAGAATAGCTGCTCATCCCATAGCAGCCAAAATGCAAAGAGCAAAGGGAGGAGCCAGGAAGGGAGACAAGTCCTTCAGGGTCGCACCCCCAGTGACCCACCTCTTTCTGATCAGTACCTGCCTGCTAACAACACCTTTATCTATGAAAGCATCAGTAGCCTCATGACTTAGTGGCCTTCTAAAAGTCCCATTTATGAATACATGAGACTTCAGGGAATATTTTAGATCTAAGTGGTAACACCCTGATCACCTGGCAGAGACACCAATCTGCCGCTGAGTGAGGGCCTTTGAGGTAACTAGTGCTTTACTCAGACCACAAAGGCCAGGTGAAAGATCAGCCTCTGGGCCATGGGGAACAGTCATGTACTGCTGGAGCTATCCTGTTATTTCTTTAGTTGTTCTCTCTCTCCTTTCATTGTTCATTCACATAGGTACCCATTTGCTCCTTGATTTATTCAGCTATCAGTTTGGTTATGTATTTACTGATTCATTCATGTGCTCGGTTAGCTATTCATTTGTCCATGAATCCACTCATCCATCTATCCATCCTTCCATTCACTCCTCACCCACCTACCTACCCATCTACCCACCTATCCATCTAACTTTTCATTTGGTTAGTAATTTAATTATCCAGGTAATCAACAGATACATATGTAGCACAGTGTCCAAAACACTTATTTTTGGCAGTGAAGAGGGAAGGGCACTAACATCCCATAGCCAGGTGCCTATGTGCCAACTGTGGTACTAACTTCTTAACACATGTGACCCTCATATTGATAACAGGTATTTAAGCTCCCCATCTAGAGAAGAGAAAAGTAAGTCAGAGGCTTCATTATCTGCCTAGGTACGGTCAGTCAATAGGAACCAGAGCCGGGGCTCCACCTACATCTCCTTGGCACTTCAGCCAAGCTTCTTCTACTTTTTTGTTTAAGCCATTCTTTTCAGAGTTCTTTTACATTCACCTGATTCTGACCCCAATCCAAGGAGATGTGTATTGCTCCACTAATCAAAGGTCATGGAAAGTGTGGTTCAGACAGATTGTATGAGATGCTGAGACCAGGTAGCTGCTAATGACACAATGTGGATTTTAACTCAGGTTTTCTGATTACAAAGGTTTGGTGCATTCCATAGCATCATGTGTTTGGAATAAAGCAGCAAGTTCTGAGTGGTTCTGTCTACTAGGCATGTGGGAAAGAACCTGGGGCTAGGGGGATAGGGACCACAGAAGCATTTCCAGAGGAGGTGAATGGAGCCACATAACACTTGAAGGACACTGTGAGGGGTTGCCAAATGAGAGCACCCCAAATGGGGCAGAAGTACAGAGTCTTTTCAATGGTTTGGCTAAAGCAGAACATCTGGGCACCTGTATTGGGCAAAGAATAATGCAGGAGTGTAGGTGGGGCCTTCGCTTCCAGGGAGACTATTCAAAGAGTCCGGGGAACTTATCTGCCCTGGGACCTTATCATGTCCTTCATACTCAAAATCCTTCAATGTTCCGCTCCATTTTCCCCTGGTAAAGCCCACATACTTACAGTGCCTTCTGTCCCTATCACTCTATCTCTGGGGCAATTTACCTCTGACATGTCTGTGTGGGTGTTTGGCTGCATTGGCTTCTCCTAGCAATGACTCAGTGAGCAACTTTTGTTTCAAGGAACCGTATGGACAGGCCTGCCACTCCCTGGCTGGTCTCTGGCATCCAAAACAAACAGTCTGGCAGGCGGCATGTGGGCACCAGAATGAAGTGCAGGAGGGCATTTCAGGATAAGCAAGAGAGCATCCAGAGAAAAGCTTATTTGTTGTCAGGAAGCACAGGCGATGAACCCTGGAACGGGAATGAACAGGAGTGAGGGCATGTCTCCCGTAATGGACCAGTAGACACCATTGCGAAAGACGTTTATGGAGCCCTTGCTATGTACTAAGCGCCATTTCTACAGGGGGATCCGTTGTCCAATGAAGAAATGAGCTCAGCACTGCAGGTGGCTCAAAATTAGCTAGCAAGTGCTACAATTTAACTCAGGTCTGTCTGGCATCAACAGCATTCTTCTGCATCAGTATCATGAATCAAAAAGCTGAGATCACAAAGATTGTTTGGGGTTTTGTAAAGGGTTGGTCATTTTTTTGAAAAAAATTTTAAAGCAGTTTTCCTAAATAATGCTTACCATCTCTTCATGACCAAAAGCATACCTAAGTGTAGAACTGCTCACCTTAAGAGTTAGGCTTTCTGAATAATGCTGATGGGTTGCCATGTTGGATTGAGAACTATACAGATACACTTACTTAGTTTACTTCTGTACTGGATGAGAAAGAAAACACAGAGGAGGAATTAAGCAAGGAAAATTCCAGAATGATCTCCAGCTTTTTTTTTTTTCCCCCGAGAGCTTCTTGGGCAACTCCTAATGGCCCATTGGGAGGCAGATCGCAATTAAAAGATCAGGACCATGCCACTGTACTGAAAATGAAATTCAGGGCTATGCTTGGACTCTGAGCCCTAGTTCCTTGTTGCTGAAATTACTGATGCCCCATCTATGCTCCATTCCCCCAGGCTCCATTTGGGGCCATAAGCATCTCAACATCTAAAGGTGGAGGTGTGGAATAAAGTCACCCAGCTGGTACCAGAAGAGATCCCTGGGTAGCTGCCCACTAGGCTACATAAATTTATTGCTCTGGACTTCCTGACAGGCTCTCCTTCATGTCTCTAATCCCTTCCAGGCCTAGAGCTGGGAAGCCAGATCGGCCCTTAGGTTCATATCCTTACCCTGTAACAGGAGCCTGCTCCCAAAACAGGCCACAGGCTGTTCCTTGACTTCTCCAACATCCTGGACACAGCACTCAGGGCTGAGGATATAGAGATAATTAAGACATGGCCCAGGTTTATGAGGAAATCAGAGTCCCCAGATTATAGGTTACTGACATCAGTGTAATTTAAAGGTGAGGAACGGTGGGGTCACAGAGGAGAGAGACCACTTATCCCTGAAAATTCAGGATTTCTCAGAGATGATGCGTTCTGACTAGAGTCCTAAAGTTTGCCTTTCAGGGTAAACAGATTTTATTTGGAGGAGGCTAGGAGGAGTGATAAGGATGGAGGGAAAAAACATTCTAGGCAGAGGAAGAAAGATGATAAAAGATGTAGGAGGGGAAACAACTCAGATGTCCACGAATGCGTAAACATAAATAAACGATGATGTAACCATACAATGGAATACTACTCGGCAGTAGAAAGAATGAACTACTGATACATGCAAGATGGATGAATCTCAAAATAGGCTGAGCAGAGGAGGCCACGCACAAGAAGATATACTGTATAGTGCCATTCATAGAGAGTTCTAGAAAATATAAACAAATTTATAGCAACAAAACAAACAACTGGTGGCAGTTGGGGTGGGGACAACAGGAGGGAGAAATGATAAAGGAGTAGAGAAAAGACACTTTAGGGGTGATAGTGCCTTGATTATGGTAATGTTTATAGAGGTATATTCATAGTTCAAAACCCATCAAATTGTGCAGTTTATTGCATATCAATTATACTCCATAAATCTGTTTTTAGGGATAGGAGGGTGGAGTAATCTCAGTGTGAGAACCCTAGGTTGTCAGGTTAGACTGAAGCAGTCTGAAGGTTCACAGGCCAGGGGAAAGCCAGGTTTGGTGGCGTAAGCCTGTAATCCCAGTGTAATCCCAGCAGGGCAAGGCAAGAGAACTACAAGTTTGAGGTCAGCCTGGAGCACAAAGCAAGACCCTGTTTAAAAAAGAAAAAAAGAAAAAGAAAAAAAGAAAAGAGGCCATAGGAAAATTGTGCAGGAGTTCAGATCTTATCCTGAACCCGTGGAGAGCCATGTAAGGAAGGCTTGTCAGCAGTCCAGGTACAAATGGTAGGCCCAGGACCAGGTTAGGAATGGTGAGATAGGACTGATGGATTTACAAGACAGTTAGCAGTCAGGATTGCCAGCAGTTGACATTCAATGGATATGAGACAGGGGGGCAGGATGGAGCCAAGGGAAGTAACCAGGCTTCTGTGAGGATGACCAGTGAGACCACACAAAGTGATTGGTTTTGTTGGTGATGTCCACGATGATGTCCAGGATGGGTATCCTCTTGCCTTCTCTAGGTACCAGCTACAGCTCTGAGCTCTGTCTGTGTTTGGGCTGTGATGGCTCAGAATACTTTTATTCTGTCTGAAGCCACTTGAGGATCTTTGCCAATTTCTTCTTCTCCCTCCAGTATGATGCTAAATGCAAAAGTGGTAGCAGGCTGCTGGCCCAGAACTGTTCTCATTCTAACAGGAAGGTAGACAAATCAGAAATATCACATGAGAGGCTTCATAAAAAGAACCCTAGGCCAGGAGTGGAAACTCCTTTTGACTTTGGGTCTTTTTTCCTTTTCAGTTTCTCATCTATAAACCAAAGCAGATAAGATTCAAGAACTGAGAAAATGGAGCAACTGGACTCTCATGCACTGCTGGTGCCAGTGTGAAATTAGAAGAGGACTTAAACAATTTCTTCTAAAACTAAATGAACATTTTTGGTCTTTTTTGTTTTTGAGACAGGGTTTCACTATGCAATTCAGGCTGGCCTCAAACTCACAGCAATCTTTCTGCCTCAGTCTCTAGAGTGCTGGGATTACAGGTGTACACGGTCACATTTGGCTAAATGTACTCTTATCCTGTGACTCAGCAATTTCACTTGATGTTCAAGGGGGAAAAAAAGAGCACTAGTGTTCACCAAAGAGTTGCCAGAGGTTTATAGCAGTGTTTTCCATAATAACCCCAACTTGGAAACTCATCCACCAACAGAAAAATAGATAAATTGTGATTTGTCCACAAAAATAAAATATGCAGAATTGAACACAATGACTTAAACACAATTCCTATATATGATGTTGAGCAAAAGACATTATAACTCCCAAAGAGTATAAAACATGCATCATTACAATGGAAGTTTAAGAATACAAAAAATAAATTTACAATGATAGAAATCAGAAGAGTGGTTACCACTGGTTGGCATAAGAAGTGTATCTATCTCTGGAGGGTGAATACAAGTTTATTGAGCTTTATACTTAAGAGTTCTAGACTTTAAGTTGTAACTCAAAATAAAAGAAAACAAAACAAACAAAGGGAAAAATATAATAGCAATGCCCGTTTCTGTTGACCAGAGATTCTGACTGAATTTGGTAAAGTTTCCCAACAATTCTACTGTGCATCAGGGCTTGGTACCCCTTAGTTTAGTCCCCCTTGAAGGACTTCCTTCTCCAAGGTTCCAGACCTCAGAGCAGAAGCCAGCTGCTGGGTTTATCCTGGAATGTACAAGCTGAAGCTTTGGCTCAGGAAATAGGTGCAACACTCTCTTTTATCTGAAGGAAGTCTTGCATGAAGTGCTGGTGCAGAAATGGCTGGTGAAGTTTCCAGCCTGAGGCAGTCTGTCTCTGTCAGCAGGACTTCTTGCAGGCTTCTCATAGTCAGCCCCTGCAAGTACACCTGCCCTTGGCCAGGGTCCAGTCTTGGCATCCCTTCTCAGCCCCTCGAAAGCCCCACGGAGGAGGCAGGAAAGCTGTGATTCGAATAAGCCACAGTGCAACTGGGCAAATAATTGTGAATGGAATTCATGCTTAAGACTTCTGGTTCTCACAGCTGCAGATGGGGGAGATCACCATGGGAATTCTGAGTATTGTTCCCTCTGACTGCAGCTTCCATTGTTGGGCTCTGATTACAGCTTTTGTTTCACCATAAAGTACAGTTATTAAATGCCAGCCAGGAACAAAGATGTATTTACATGCCAGGGGGTCAGTGAAGGCATGCTATTTTTAGAGCTGCCTCTGCAGTTTGGCTGGGGGTGGGACAGTTCTGGGGAAGGGAAGTAACCTGGAAGCTTAGAGAAGAAAGCAAAATGTTTCTGAGAGAGCCAGTGAGGACCAAAAATGATGAAGCCATTCCAGTCCTGACATAGTTTACTTTTGTTAACATATTTATTTTTAATAAATATGTTATTATTTATTAACATATTTATTATGGAGATAGAGGACAGGGTACATTTAAGGAGACAGCTCAAAGACCTTCCATCCAGTCTTAGTCCTTCCTGAGTCCTCTCCACGGCAGTCCTTCTGCTTCTCCAACACCAGATCCACATGGCCTTGCTTCATAGCTACTAAATCCCCCAAGATCCTAGCTACAATTCCACTTCAATCTTCCCAATATGTGTGAAAGATTACAGCAGTCAAAGGAATTCTAGACTCTACCCACTGCTACAGCCGGAGCCTGTGAATGTGTTATTGGTCAGACAGACTCAGGAATTGAGCTAACTTACTTAATTTGATTGCTGACATTCTTACGTTCTAGTTTGACATGTGTTATTTCATTTAAGACTAACGATCAAGCTCTGAAGTAGGATCGATTACATTTCCATTTTATAGATGAGGAAATGTTAAAGCTC
The DNA here is from genome assembly GCA_004027455.1 of Hydrochoerus hydrochaeris. Classification (NCBI taxonomy): domain Eukaryota; kingdom Metazoa; phylum Chordata; class Mammalia; order Rodentia; family Hydrochaeridae; genus Hydrochoerus; species Hydrochoerus hydrochaeris. Next base: position 60,488 of record PVLA01003737.1, read on the forward strand.
TGAGCAATAAGGTAATGGGCCCAAAGTCATCCAGCTGGTTAATGCAGGAGCCTTGGCCCCTCATTTTCTTTTCTTAGGGTGGGGCCCATGACAGCCAGGGGCTGATGGTGAAAGCTATGACTCCCATACTTCCCTTCTTTGGGGGTTAGAGCGTGGCAAACAATCAACTCTCCAGAACAACCGAGGCATTTGTTCAAGTGGAATTGTAGCTAGGATCTTGGGGGATTTAGTAGCTATGAATGTTAATAATGTCTCCTGGGAAACATGAGAAGGATGAGAGAAACTGGTGGTTTTTGACTGAAGGAAGAATTCTGCTGGAGTTGGACAGGTAAGTAGAAGGTCTGAGGAGGAAGTCCCAAAGGTCAAGGAGCTTTGAAGGCAAGATGGAATTGTCCCCAGAGCCTCTCTCAGCTTTGTCTTCAAAGAATCTGCACCATCTGGAATGTGCCCCCACTTCAACACAGCAGTTAGCAACATGGCTGTAGCCCTGGGTGATCACCTTGACTTTCGAAAACCTTGTGTTTCAAGTTTGAATGACATTAGATAAAAGTGCACATGTTTGGATGGTAACAGGCAATCCATGCTCTTCAATATTAGTGCTTATCAGCATCCCCGAACTGCCAAATATGGTCAGAATAGTTAGAGTATGATCTAGTGTGGGTGTCTTGTGTAGATGGAACCTCCCAGACCCCCGAAGTTACAGAATTACTGGGGACTTTTAGGACCCCAGGGGCATTCAGTGGTTTGAGATTGTGTCTATCCAGATGTTCAGGGTAAGGCTCCTTTGCTTGTTGTCTGATGATCAGGAGACCAGGAAGACTTAATTCTGCCCTTTACAAATCTTGGAGGCTATCATCTCCCCTGACTCCTATTTTGTTTTTTCTTTCATAGTTCTGAAATTTGGACTATATGTTGACCTCTTTGGCAGTCCTAGCAAATACAACACATGGGTGATCCTCTTTCCTGAGAAAGAAGTGTATCAAACCCTGGGATACAAGAATCAGCTCCAAAAGGAGACTTTGGTCTTTTCATCTATAGCCTGGGCGAGTTCTTCCACCTGGCCTGTTCTGGGTAATTAATTACAAAGAACCTCCCTTCCTATTTTTAGGTTGTTTCCCAGTGTGTCTGTAGGCCCAGGAGCCTTCTAACTCCAACTGCAGAAGCAAACCCCTGACTCCCTCCCTTGGTACTGGTTCCACTTTTACATAAAGATATAAGGAAAAATTGTTTTGAACTCTGCTGGATAGGACACAGAAGAACAAAACTAGGTTCACAGAGTGTTCAGTTCATGTTTAATTCATGCACTATGTAGATTCTGGTTTCTAGGAAGATGTGGGTTTACTTCTGGAATTGCCCCTTCTCTTTGACTTTGGATCTTATTCTATCCATAAAAAGAGTTGTGGCATTCATTATTAAGCAGATGTTTATATTTAAGGCACTAAAGAATACAGAAATGAGCAAAACAGATAAAATTCCTGTCCATATGGAAATTACATTCTGTGGGACAGGCAGAAAACAAGATAAGATCAAAGATCATAAAATCTGTATCCTACATCTGTATATATCTGTATCTGACTCTGGAGAAAAAATAAAGCAGAGATGATGTAAAGTGTCCATGGAAATGGGGAGGTCAAATACTGTATTAGAAAGGTGACCAATGCTTAGTAATATTCTGTGTATTTTTGAGTAAATCGCATGGCTTCTCTACACTGCTGTACTTTGTTTTGTTAATGGGGCTGATGTCTTTTGACAAAATAGGGTCCACAATTAAGTATGCAGACAAAAATTAAGAAGTATTTTTGGTACTTGGGAGGCTGAAGCAGGAGGACTGCTGTGAGTTCAAGGACAGCCTGGGCTATATAGTAAGTTCAAAGCCCTCCTGAACTACACAGTGAGACTCTGTCTCAAAAAATATTTTTTTGAACAAAACATCAAAGTACTTTATGTGTGCAAAAATGATGATGATGATGATGATGATGATGATAATGGTAGTGATGGTACAAAGATGTTTCAAAGGTAAATCATAGAATCTTGAATTCGGATTCCTCTTTTTACTTCAAATGACAAAGATCCAGAGAATATTCCAGCATTCCTCAGGTCCTCCACTGTGTCTTGAGTATTCTCGGTTTGTTCTCAGACTGTAATTTCAACAGGGGAATATTCCATATACTTCCCCCCCCTTAAATAGCACAAAAGTACAATTATGTAATAAACTTCATTAAAAAAAAAAAGCCTGAGAAAAAGCAAAAAGCTCTCCTGCTTCCAGTTGGTACTTCCTTGCTTCATCAAGAGCTGTCAGGCTCTGGTTTCATCCCAGCCTCAAAGCCTCAAAGTACTCCTGGGATTAACTTGCTGTGTGTCTTTGCGTAAAGTGCGTTACTTTTCTGGTTTCCCTCATCCTGTTTAGATTTGGCTTCAAAGTCAGTCTTTGAGGGTCTGTTACACACAGAAGAGAAAAGAACAGCTTTATATCACTTAAGTCGGTTATGTCAAACTGTAGTAATAATCAAGAAAATTATTCCAGGTCAAAGGGAGTCAGAGACTCTCTCCTCAGTGGTCTGGTTTCAGGGTTAAGGTTTTTAGGTCAAATTAAAGATGCTAAATTTTAATTTTAGATAAACAGGAAATGTGTGTTAAATATGTCTCAAATAGACCTTTGGGAATCTTCTAGGGCCCAGAATATGAAAAGCTAGAGACTTCTAGATCTTTAAGTAAGGGAAGGTCAAAATTCAAATGCCTAGAAGGATCAGATAGGTGACATCTGATTTTTTATGGGAAAACTATTTTTAAATGTCAGCCACACATTCAGTTAAACCAACAAAACCCATGATATGGATCAAAGGAAACAATCTGCATTGGCCACTTTAGAGCCTGGTGAGGCCAATCCCTTTCAACTATTATACAGATAAGGAAAATGAAGATGCAGAGCTAAGGCTTCTCAAAACAATAGAACAATCACCTAGGCTTTTGAACACGAGCAGCTGGAGAGCCTACACCAGAGCATTCCATGGAGTTTCATGGATTGTATGCAGATTTCATCAGTTTACTCATCTGAGAGAACAGCACGTCCTGCCTCAGGACACTGGCTGTCTTGTGTTTGTCTTCACATGTCTTCACATACAAGGATGCTCTGAAAGATACTGATAAAAAATTCTGAAGGGGGAAAGATATGATCTAAGGCTGTGCAGAGAAAGGAAAAGAAAGGCTCAAAAGGAACAAATATTAAGATTTGGTTATGCCATGTACTGTAAAGGTTTGGCAAGTAATTCTTGCCACGTCTTTGTATGTCTGAATATTTCTCATTCAGCTTTAACCTCGAATATCACTTTCTCAGGCAATTTCCCATGACTATTCTTTCTGAAAAAGCCTCCCCTGAAACTCCCTCTGGAACTTGTCTCTTCACGGAAATAAAATCTGTTATCGAATTCGAGCCCACCCTAGGCAACTTAGAGCGAAGGCCCTGGATTCAACCTCTCTGCCTCCAACTCTGTAACCATCTTGCTCATATACACACCAGCTCCACTTAATCAAACACTTATAAATAATTATGAGAATACATTTGTCCCGAAAGAATTTCGGCTACTCCTCCTTAAGTTTTTCTTAGCTTCTTGTTCCATTAACACCAAGTAGGGCGTATAGGTGCATGTCTAGGGAGAAGGAAATGGTTAAGAAGCGAAAAATCGGAAAGCAGAGCTAAAAAGCAATTTTTCTCCTAGTCGCACCGCAGCCTCTTGGACGGATTGTGAGACTGCTTGCAAACACATTATCTGCAAACGAACTAAGCCTATTTTTAAAGATCTCTGAGTCTCGTAGCCCCAGGAGATGACATCAGAGAACCCGAAGTCCCAACTCCAAGCCAAGCCTCGTGGTCCTCAAGAACTACGAGTCCCAGGACACACTGCTACGCCGGGGCCTGGCGCTCCTTAAGCGACCCTCCTAACCGGCTCACCTCCGCTACGCTGTGGAACCAGGAAGACATCTGACCCCTAACCCGCCACACCGCTGGGCGCGCGCGGGGCCTACCGGGACTTGTAGTCTCCACAAACAGGGAGTGTCCGGTCCGGAATCTCAGTTGCTGTCTCCAAACTGAGGCGGCGCGGACGCGCGTGCGCAGTGCGCGGGCGGGCAGTCGTGGGCGCCGCTCCCGGCAGCTGAGTCCCTGTGGGAGCCGGGGCCGCGGTGGCGCGGGTGCTCCGGGCTGAGTCCGCGGTAAAGTGGGGTGTGTGGAGCGTGGCCGCGCTGGGGTAGGGGGAAGGGGGTGGCGAAGCAGGGTGCGAGGCGGCGGCGGGCTTCCCGGAGCGCCACGCCGGCCGTGGGGAACGGGAGGCGCCCGCGCGTCCGCTGAGGGGCCGACGAGTGCGGGGCCGCGCCCCCTCCCTGCGCGCCGCCGCACCTGGCGGGCCGCCGGTCCGGCTCACCTGCGTGCGGGCTCAGGGCGGCGTCCGCCTGCCGGACCCCCGGCAGTTCCCCGGACCTCAGCTTGGGCGGTGCACGGCGGCGGCGGAGGCAGGCAGGCGCGCGCCGCGGGGCCGAGGAGCGCTCGGTGTCCCCGCCGAGAAGTGCGGTCGCGCCCCCGTCTCCCTCCTTCCAGAGCGCACTGTGGACGCGCTGTGCCCGGGCAGCTGTCCGGAGATTCCCGGTGGCGACGCCTGTCGGAGTGGAACCACTCCAGGGCCGTACCCGCGGGGCTGATGGCGCTGGGCATCTTTTTTCTAGAGTTTTAGTGCGGTTTCACCTCCGGACTCGACCAGCCAGACACCATGGAGCATTCGCGATTGACCTTCGTACCGTGATAGTGCAAATGGCCAGTGAGAGAGTTGACAGTGACTTGCCTGAGGTCCCGCAGGTGGACTAGGGAGGCGGCCAGAACCCGGTCTTGGGGCTTTGAGACCAGCTAGCAACCCCAGCTGGAGGGGCAGTCTAGGTGATTTGTAGTTCATGTCAAATGCTTTCTATTGACTCTCCTGAAGTGGTGTTATCATAATGAAAGTGGTCTGGCTCTTGAAGGTGTTTACAACTTTGGTAGAATTTTAGTTACGCTAAGCCACGAAGCAGAGCATCTACCACGGTTCACATAAGTAATGAAACTCTATTGCTATGTTTGGGGGACAAGTCTGAGAAGAGGTTTAGAACAAATATTTAGACAATTTATGTCATGTGCCTCTTTTGTTTACCTTCCAATCCTCTCTAATACTTGTTTTCTTACTTACAGTTGATTGTTATCTATTTTAATGATTTTCTTTGCTTTAATGAAGTCGTTGCCACTTGTGAATTACTTTTCTAAGTAGAAAACCTTATTTCCTGTGTGTTTAATCATTGGAATAAATAGCACACGCCGAGGTTTATATCACTGTCTTTTATCTTAGAGCTACTGAGCTATCTGCTTTTATTTTCCTCCAACTATCCACTTGCATGCTTTTTTCTGTGTTTAATACTGTTGAAAGAATTACAGCAAAATTTGAGTGTTACATTATTCAAGAGAAACTTTGCCAAAAAAACTTTTTTGGAAAACTTTTGTAACAATCTGAAGAACTTTGTTTCAAAAAATAAGATTTATTCGGATTTAAGTGCCTATTTTCATACTAATATTTTTTTCGTACAGACATACTTGTGGTGCAAAATATTCCCCAAATAAATTTGCTTATTGCAAAATATTTCCCCAAATAAGTAATCATTACCTTAGCCAGACCTTCTCAAGGGAAATCACGTTTTAGAATACTGATACATTTAAGGAAGAATATTAAGTTTGGCAAAATTTAATAGTTTATTTTATAATGCTATAAATTATACAGTGTTTCCATTAACAAATTCTCTTGAAGAATATATTAAGGTACTGTGTATTGTAGATGGCTGTGAATTTATCCTTTGCAATAAGCAGTGGATAATTTTTGCCACAATAAGATGTGTCAGGTAGGTTGCTTTCTATCTCATTTTATCTTGCTAATAGTTTTATTGTTGCTTTCAGTAGCAGGTTTGTATCCTTTTTCTAGTTTTAGCAATGTAGCAAAATAGGAAATAGAAGTGGTGTGTAAGTTTGACTATGTCATACAGACAGTGGAACAGGATAAGTATACAATTGTGAGGAAACTGCTGTGAGTTCATAAGCCGGAAGGATCTTTTTAGAAGTATTTAAGGATGTTAAGAATAGCATTGGGATCTTTTCTTTTAAAAAGTCATTGTGAGGAGTATTCAGATGTTCTTTGACAACTTAGGAGGTATGTTATTAAAAAACTGAGGAAGGTACTTGGGAAAAGTGGACACATTTTAATAGGGATTTCCCCCCCAAAGCATTTAATAGAGCTTTTAGAAAGTGACTTTCTGATCTAAACTTGAAAGTTTCTTACTGTTATTCTTACACTGCACATTCCAGTTATTTTCATTGTATAATTTGTAACTCAGAATGAAATCTTGAGAGTAATTTATTAGCATAATTTAAGGCAGACTTTGACATTGACATATTGCTTCATGTTATTCTTACTCTTGTTTAAGTAACTCTACCATGTCAGAATGAGGAAGATAGTTTTCTGATTAGAATTAATAATTATCTAGATATGACAGTGGTTACTCACACTCTGCTTTTGTTAGATAGAATATTTCAAGTATTATGCAACAGTAACTCCCATCCCCCATTTGATTCCAGTGCCCAGTTACTTTTTTATATGCTTGAATAGTTTACTTTTGGTAATGTAAAACTTAATTTTAAATGAGTGTCTTTTTTTTGGTATCAGGGATTGAACTCATGATCTAGTGCTTGGCAGGCAGGCACTTATGTCGCTGAGCTAAATCCCTGGCTTAATTTTAAATTTAAAGATTTATTGCATTTCACATCCTCCAAGATACTGTAAAACAGATTTTGTAGGAGATAAATATTAAAATATAGTTTTAGGCTTTTTAGTCATTTGTGAACATAGAGTATTTGGAAATTTATTGATATGATATCTAAAAGAATTTCATGGGGCAGAAACTGTCAGTAGCTTTAGATACTTAACGATAATGCTTAAGTGTGTATTATATGATGTTATGTAAAAATGAAACTCTTCGTTGATATTTATGATAGCAGTAGGATCCTGTTACATTTAAAGAGTAAGTTTAAATCATTTAACCCTGGCTGCATGTGGTGGCACATGTTTATATCTCAGCACTCTGGAGGCTGAGGCAGGAGGATTGCACAAGTTTGAGACCAGCCTGGGATATAGTGAGTTCAAAGTCTGCCTGAACTGCATAGTGAAACCTGTCTAAAAAGACAGGAAGGAAGGAAGGAAGGAAGGAAAGAAAGAAAAGGGGAGGGGAGGGGATTCATTTAACCCTAAGTAATATTTTTTCCTTGTAGGTACTGTGCAATAAAGAATGTGTGAGTTTGTAATTCCTAGAAGATATTTAGCAAGTATTTGTTTTCTGTTTATTTTACTAACAGTTTGACTAGTTGCATAGCTGTAGTTCAGTAAGATAGTGTTTTGGGGATTTTGTGTCAAGCTTTCTTTGAACTGGAGGTTTTGTTGAATATAAAAGAAAATTAGAGTCATTTAAGATTTTTAAAAATTGAATATGTTTTAAATTAAAATGTTTCCAAATGGAATTCCTATCAGATTTGTTAGTCTGGTAGTTTTATTCTTCAAAAAATCGTGGTTTTACGTATACAGCACAGCCTTTTAAGAATTTTGAGTTCTAGATTCTGGGTTCAATTTAACCTCTTCTTGAAGAGAAGATAGTTGCAGGCATTTGAATTGGAAGTCATCTCAGAGGGCTTTTAGAGTAGCTGCTAACCCAGTACGATAAATCTTCCTTGAAAATTTCTTATGCGTGGTGTTCCCTGTCATTTCTAAAGGTGCAGTCCCATACATCATTAGGTTATTTATCAGTTAAAGCTTGGTGAGAGCAAAACAGCTTTAATTTTCACTATTCACTGCTTTTAGCTGTGCTTTTGTAGTATTTTCCTCTGCTTTCCTTCTCCTTGCCTCATGACATCATGGGTAAATAATAGCATTTCTGTCATTTACAGCTATTAAAATCTCCAGTCTAATCTATTCCAGTTTAAACTATCAATCTCATATTCAGTGTGGAACTCCTTTTTTCCCTTATCATAGGGTCTGGCTACTTACTGCCTAAAGCATTTAGGGTAAGAAGGGATTGTGGTATGATCTTAGAATACCTCTTTCATTTTCCTCTTATGGAATCTACTTGGACCAGACTAGTCCGAAGAGAAATTTTTAAAAAGGCAAGTATTTTTTTGTCTGGTATTTTGAAGTCTTCTCTTTGCAGTGGTAGACCATTGATGTCCACTGATAAACTACAAAACTGACATTTTTGGTGCGATCTTTCAAAGAGTTGCCCTACTTTGTAGTTGCTACATGCGAAATTTCTGTTGCTAAAGCAAATTAACCCAGACCCTTCTGCCTGCTCCTGTGAGTGTTTGGGCGTGAGTTGGGGTGAGGATCTTTTTTCTGTTAGCCAAGTTTCTTGATAACAAGACTACTTGAATAGTTCTGCAGTTTCCACTCAACCTACTTGAAAATCACTTCCTTCTGATGTCAAATGTGGCATGCAGGCTGCTTAAGTCTCCTCGCCTTCTGTGTCTTGCTATTTTTCATAGTTCTCTTTGTCCCCTTGCTCACATGGTTAATCTACTGGCTCGGCAGACATTGGATGGGAGAGTGAGATGCCAGTCTTCTGTTTTTTAGACACTTAAGATCTTGGTAAATAATTTCTCTTGGAGGTCTTGCCACTGTTTTTTTATGGCTTTTTCCTTTCCCCATGTTTTCCCTGAAAAATTGGAAGACTTCTAATTCTTCTTCTATCAGCTGCTTCTCTAGAGGGCAAGGGTGGTAAGGTGATGGTGAGGGGGGTGCCAGAGCACTGAGGTATATGTGTGGCAGGGAGGTATGGAAGCCTTTTAGGTTAATTCTTATACCATTTGCCCATGTATCTTCACATTCAACCAACCACAGATTGAAAATATTTGAAAAGAAAATTCATCTGTATTTAACCTAAATAGGCCTTTTTCTTATTATATAGTGAACAACTAGTTACATAGCATTCGTGTTGTATTAAGTGTTATAAGTAATCTAAAGATACTTTACAGTATAGGGAGGATATGCACAGGTTATGTGTAAACTATGCCATTTTATATAAGGGACTTGAGCATTAATGCAGTTGATATCTGGTAGTCCCAGAACCAGTCCCTGTGGATAAGAAGGGATGACTGTATCTCTAGCGTTTTGTCAAATTCTGGGGCAAATAGATTAGGTCCATACATCTAATGAACAATAATACAAAGTCCTGTGAACCTGAAGAGGTTTCACTGTGCAGAATTTAACTTTACCTTTTTCTTTATTTTTGTGTCTCTTCCTGATTTTTAAAATTTACTTCCTGGTAATTTATGACTGACTTTTATAAAACCTGTACTATAGACTATGAGTAAAGAAAGCTGAGGAACAAATTTGGGAAGTTAATAATACAATTTTATCTCTTTTTTTGCTTTGCGAAAGCTTTACTAAGAATATACATTCAAACAGAAATACGGTGTTTAGCTGATGTGTTGTCCTACAACTGCAATTCCAGCAATCTGTGCTTTGTTGAGGCAGGAGGGTTGCAAATTTGAGCCCAGCCTGGGCAATTTAGCAGTGTACGGAAACCCTGTCTCAAAATAAAGAATAAGCAAAGGATCAGGATATAACTCAGATTGAGGGCTCTGAGTTCAATCCTGAGTCTGGTCTTTTTTCTTTCCATCATGTAAATCAATTAAATCTGCTAAATAGTTTCTTTTTTGATGATGAGAAAGCAGCTTTGTGTCTGGAAACACAAACATTAATATTTGATGCAATAATTATGGGTTATTTAATACTTTATTTTGCAAATCGTTTTTGAGTGCCATGAATATACCAACTGTTCTAGGCATTGAAGAAAACACAGTGAATAACATAAAACAATTTCCTGCATGTTTCCTAGATTCCAGTGTGAGGAAACAGCTAAATACTGAACTGTATCATTTGTTATATAGTGATAAATGCTAAAGAAAAGAATGAAGCAGGGAAAAGAGATGGTAAATAGCAGGCCAGTTTGGAGAATATGTGATTTTAGATAAGATCGTTTTTTTAAAAAAATTTTTTTGTTTTTTTTGGTACCAGGGATTGAACTCAGACCTAGCCCCACTGAGCTAAATCCCCAGCCCCTAGATAAGATCTTAAGAAGGCCTCACTAAAGAAAGTGAGAGTTAAGTTAAAAGGCCCTGAGTAGGGAGCTTGTCTGGTGGGTCCAAGTGGCCAGATAAATGAATGAAAGGCTTCAGGGTTGGGATGCGCTGAGCAGGGAGGCAAGGCATATAGGCCTTTGTGAGGGCTTTGGTTTTTATTTTGAGTGGGATGGAATCCTACTGAAATAATGGTTCTCAACTTTGAACATTGGAATTGTCTGGGGAGCTTTAAAGTATTAATGCCTGCATCCCATTTTCTAGAGTTTTGCTTTAATTAGTCTGACAGGGAGCATCAGGCAATCCGAGACAACAGAATTTTCAAAAACTTCCAGGGAATTTTAGTAAGCAGCTAAGTTTGACCTCCACTGCAGAGAATCCACTCCTTTTGTTTGAATCCTGTCTCTTCCAGTTCCCAACCACTTACTTGGGGTAAGTGCTTTAGTTTTCTCATCTGTAAAAGTGTTGTTATAAAGATGAAACTATAAGGATTAGAACAGGTCTGGGCAAGTAGTAATGTATGTGTGTGTTGAGTTAACACTTAAATATGTGTTTCAGTAGGATCACTGTCATGTTGAGAATAGATCAAAATGGTGCAAGGGCTGGAGCAAGGAGGTCCTTGTAATAATCCAGGTGGTAGGAAATGGTCACTTGGACCTGAATGATAGCAAGTGGTGGAAAGTAGTGGAATGTTAGATATACAATATTTTGAAGATAGAGACTACAAAATTTATTAAACAATTGGACATGGAATGGGACAGAAAACTTCATTAAGTGTGACTCCCAAGATATTTTGCTTGAATAACTGGAAGAAGGGAGTGACAATTTTCTGAGATAGGGAAGACAGAGCATCAGGCTTCTCTGGGGAGTATCTGGCGCTCAGTTCTGTGAGTCTGAGGTGAATGTTGAGTAAGTAAATAGTTCTATAATTTGAGCATTGGTATACTCAAATGTAGAGCTTAGCAGGGTATTCAGGGCTGGAGACAGCAATTTGGAATTCTTACTATTTATGAATGTAAGTGAGTGAGCTTATCAAGAGACCAATTGCATAAAAAAGAGATTTACAGATCACTCCCTGAGATACTCCAACATTCAGAAGTTTGGGAGGTGAAGTGTTGCTCCTCAGGGTTTCTCATGTTTTCTAGGATTTAAGATAATTACAGTTCATTTTTCATTTTTTAAAGAAAGCAACCTGATTGAGACCAAGTTCACACCATATAATTTACCCACTTAAAGTGTACAATTCATTGATTTTTAATGTATTCACAGTTGTGCAGCCATTACCATAATTAGCCTTAGAATGATTGTATCGCTTAGTTCAAGAAACCCTGTATCTTCCCATCCTTAGCACCTGTTCATCTCCTTCCTGTCCCTCCATTCTTAGGTGGTCACTAATCTACTTTTTGTCTTTATGAATTAGCACATCAATAGAAACATACAATGCATTGTCTGCTGAGAGAGAAGTGGTATCTATTAGAACCTTGCTTCTGGATTCACTAGCTTCTAAATCATTGGGTAATAGCAAATCTGTAAGATCTCTCTGTTGGAGAGAAACACTTTTCTCTTTGTAATTAGTAAGAAAATTGTGGGCTGATATTTTGAGATTATGATAATTCTGTTCCCTGACAACATTTCATCAACCTTTAGTGTTCACTAGAGATGAGCTTGCTTAAATTGCTAATTATATTAGAATTGCAAATTGGTTATATCTTGTTACTTTTTTTTTTCTTCTTTGAGACATGATCCCCTTATGCAGTACAGACTGCCTTGAATTCACTTAGGTAGCCCAGGCTAACCTCAAATTCATGGCAGTCCTCTTGCCTCAGCCTCCTAAGTGCTGGGATTACAGGTGTGCACAACCACACCTAGCTTGTTGATGTCATATTTTCAAAAATCATGAGTTCATGGTATTTTGAATTAATGATATAGTTTTTCTTTTTGTGTATTTCTTTCCTTTTGCTGTGACAGTTTTAGTTCATAATAACAAAGAAATGTTTTATATCTTAATTTTATTTTAAATATAATCAATATTGTCCTATTTACATCATCCTATAATGTATATGAAGTCTTTTCATGTTCATAAAATAGTTTTAGTTTACAGTACCAAGTAGGATCAGAGGATATATACATGTGTGATTTTGTTAAATAATATCAGATTTACCTTCATAGAGTTTTACTGTTTTGCATTCTCATCAGCAGTATAAGACAATTTTTATTTTCTTGTATTGTAGAATATTGTCAAGCTCTTGAATTTTTACCAGTCTGATTGATGAGAAATGGTATTTTTATATGATACAAGTTTTAAAACTTTTGTGTTATGGAGAATTGTGAACATCCACAAAAGTAGAAAATGCTGTAATTCAACTAATGTACCACTCATCATTTAACCTCAGCAACTCACCCCAGGCCTGCCTTTTCCATTCATTCCCACCATCGAAGTTATTTTGCAACAAGTCCTAGATAATTTTATTTGTCTGTAAATATTTCCACAATACCAGTGCCTCAGCAAAATATTTAATCTCTTCCATAATATCAGGCAATATTTAATTTTCCCATTTTCTTAAATAGGTCAAGGTTTTTTACTTTTTATTTTTCCAGTACCAGGGATCGAATCTAGGGATGTTGTACTATTGAGCTACATCTCTCTCTCTCTTTTTTTTTTTTTTTTTTTTAGTAGACCATAAATAACATTCATACATTGTGGTTGGTCCACATTCTTTTCAAGTTCTTTTTAAAGTTCTTATAGATTCCCTCTAGTTCCTTTTCCTCTATTGCTTTTTAACTTAATTTCAAAGAAATTAGTTGCCCATTCCAAGGAAATTTTTATTGTATAGATTTTGCCATTTGAATCCCTGTGCTTCCATTGTCTTCTGTATTTCCTATAAATTGATTGCAGTTAGACTCAAGTGTGTGTGTGTCTGTGTGTTTGTTTTTCTTCCTCTCAAAGTGTTTATAGATGGTGTCATAGTCTTCAATCAGGAAGCATATGAAGTTTGAATTTTTTTTTTGATGTTGATTGTAATGTCTATACAGTACCTCTTTGGGATTTTTTGATTTCTTTTATGAATGATGTTGAACATCTCTTCGTATGTTTATCATTTTCTGTGAAATTTCTGTCATATCTTCTACTCATTTTTCTATTTAACTTTTGATGTATTTTTCTTGACTTTTTTGGTAAACTCTTTAAATGCTGAGATTAGCATTTTGTGATTTAATTTGGAAATATTTTCTCCTGGCTTTGACTTTGCCTGTCAGGTTTTGCCATGCAAAGGCTTCTTAAAAAATTATTTGTAGTCATTTATCACTGAAGTTTTTTTAATTGCTACTTGCCTAACATTCATTTTTTAAAGTTAAATAGATACAATACACTAAAGTGTAAATTTCAACTATATCTACTTTGTATTAATAGAACACTTTCATAACTGTGGAAAGCACCCCCATGCTCTTAGCTTATCTTGCCTTCCTTGGTTACTCTAAGCTATCAATGATCTGCATTCTACTTCTGTAGATTGTTTTGTATCTCTTAGGATTGTATAGAAATCTAAAGTATGTAGTTTTTTATCTATGGCTTGTTTTTTCTTTTAGTGTAATGATTCTGAGATTCATTTATATTGTTTGCATGGATCAGTGATTTTTTTTTTTAAACTGTGGACCAATATTCCATTGTACAGATACATCACATTTTATCTATTTATTTGTTTACCTACTGATGGCTGTTTGGGTTGTTTCTAGTTTAGGGCTTATAAATAAAGTCAGTATAAACATTTGTCAGTTAATTTTATATGTTGTATGTATATGTTTTCATTTCTCTATGTAGATATTTAGGGATAGACTAGCTGAGTCATAGGATAGATATATGTGGTTTTATTGCTAGAATCTTTTCTAAAGTCATGCTATTTTACATTTCCATCAGCACTGTATAAATTGTGCAAGTTCCACATCTTTGACGTTTTGTATTATCTAATTTTAATTGTTCTGGTGAGCATGTATAGTATTTTTTGTTTAAATGCAGAATTATTGAGATATCATTTATATACAGTAAATTTTATCCATTTTAGAGTTTTGGTATATGTACACAACTGTATAATCATCAAAACAAGACACACTTGGAAAATTTCCTCATGTTTTTCATAGTCAGTCCTTCTCCCATTCTAAGTCCTATCAATTTTAATTTTTTTCCATCACCATAGGTTTTATTTGTTGGTGGTGGTTTTTTTTTTTTACTCCACATGAAGTTTTTTTGTTTTTTGGTTTTTTTCTTGGTATTAGGGATTGAACTCAACCTTGTGCTTGCCAGGCAGGAGCTGGTGCCATTGAGCTATGTCCCCAGCCCATGAAGTTCACTGTTTGTAGCATGTAGGCTCAATAGTTTTGACAAATGTATAGTCTTGTGTCTCATTACAGTCAAGATACAGAATAGTTCTGTCACCCCTAAAAATTATTCTTTAAGCCAACTTCATCCTCCACCAAATGATCTGTTCTCTATCTCTGTAACCTTTTTCAAACTGATAACTTTCACTTAGCAAAATGCACTTGTTTATCTGTATGTCAATCATTCATTCCTTTATAATGCCAAGTAGTATTCTATTTAGTAGTGTTAGTAGTAATATTCACAGGTTTTTTATTCATTCCCCAGTTGAAGTAGCTGTGGGTTGTTTCTGTTTCTTGTTAATTATGAATTAATGCTGCTATAAATATCTGTGTACAGGATTTTGTCTGAACAAAGCCTTCAATTCACTTGGATAAAACCTAAGACTTGGTGTTAATGGTTTGTGTTTGGATGTCACCCCAGGGCCTCATGTAGTCATGGGGGCAGGCTTCTAGAATTTTTGGTTCTGATTCATGGTCCAGTGCTGGGATTATGGGTGTGAATGCTGTACAGTATAAGGGACATAAAGAGTCTTCTTTGAGCACTCCTCCTCCTTTGCTTTTGGTACCTGCTGCTTCTGTGAACTGTTGCCCTCTGCCACAAGCCACCCTGCTTTGGACCCAGCAGATTATGGATTGAAACCTCCACAATCTGTGAGCTAAATAAACCTTTCCTTCTTTAATTTTGAGTATTGGGTATTTTGTCCCAGCAGTGAGAAAAAAGTAACCAAGACACTGGACTTGCTTGGTTGTATTGTATTTTAATGTTGAACATTAAAAGAAATTACTGCTAAACTTTTTCAAAGTTGATGTCCCATTTTGTATCTGCATCTGCAATGTATGAAAATTTGTTCATTCTACATCTTTGATAGCACTTTTTATTGTCACTTTTTTTATTTGTTTAACCATTCTGATAGGTATGTTGTAGTACCTGTTGGTTTTTAAAATTTGAAATAGTTTTCTGACTAATGTTGAGCACTAGTTTTTTGTTGTGTTTTGTTTTGTGTGTGTACATGTGTATATGCTTATGTACTATTTCTGTATCTTATAAGCACAAATAGTGCATGTTGTTTGTTGACTTATGTTTTCAAGTTTTTCCCCCCATTTTTCTATTTGCCTTCTTGTCTTTCTGCACTGTATGTAATAATTACCTACTTCTTGTATATCAGTTGTCTGATAGATTCAGGTATACTGAATATTGAGTGTTAACTACTATTTTATGGTTTATCTTTCTGTCTTTGTTTCTTAATGGGATCTTTTGAGAATCCAGTTTTAAATTTTGATGAAATTCAGCATGTCATTTATATGATTTAGTCCTTTTAAATATTATCTAAGAAATGTGTGTATCCCCAAGGTCATAAATATTTTCTCCTAGCAGCTTTATAGTTTCAGCTTTTACCTTATTTGTGATTTAATTTCTCGCTACCTGAATAATCTGATATTTTAGCACCATTTGTTGAAAAGAATGTCCATTTTCTATGGAAGTGCTTTGGGGTCTTTGTTATAAATCTGTTGGTCATATATGTACAGATCAGTTTCTGGATAGTATTTTGTTCTGTTGGTTTACATTTATCTTTCATCAGGTCTACAATGTTTTAATTAGCATTGTCTTACTCTGAGTCTTGAAATCAAGTAAGGTAAGCTTTCCTCCTCTGTTCTTTGGGAAATAGATTTGGCTTTTGATGGTCATTGGGAATTCAGTATATATGATATATTACTTCATCAGTTTTAAAAGCTATTCTACTGGAATTTTTATTGGGCTTAATTGAATTCATTGGTCAGTTTGGAGAGAATTGAAATTTTAATTTAATTTTAAAACTCCAATTTCTAAATTCATTTTTATCTTTCTAAATTTTTAATTAATTTTTACCACTGCAATCCATGAAAATTATGTAACTTTTCATTTATTTTTGCTTTTAAATTTCTGCCTGCAGAGCCAGATGTGGTGACACATATTTGTAACCCCAGTCCATTGAGAGGTTGAGGTAGGAGGATTGCTTAGGTTGAGCCTACTCTCAGTGAGAACCAGTATTAGAAGTAAAAAATAAAAAAAGGGCTGGGGACATAGCACAATGCAAAGGCCTTGTGTTCAGTCAGTACTTACTGAAAAAAAATTCTCTGTGCAGTATTTTGTAATTGTCATTGTTGAGACTCTATATATCTTTTTGTTTTGTTATTTTTATTTCTATGTAGTATATCTCTGATGCTATTCTGAGTAGAATGTATATATGTATGTATGTATGTATGTTTTGAGGAGGGGTCTTGTTATGGTGCCCAGGCTGATTTCAAACTTTGGGTTCAGGTGATCTTGCTCTGCGCCTGAGTATTAGGAACCAACCGCATGTGTACACGACCTCACCTAGTTTACATAGAACTTTTAAAATTGTAATTTCCAATTGTTTGTAATGATACAGCTGGCTTTTATATCCTAAGACCTATATAAATTGACTTATTCTTCCCAAAGTTAACTTATTTTAATAATTTTATAGATTCATTAGGACAGTCTATTTCTTTCCCAATCTTTACCACACTTTTTTCATCAACTTACTGGCAGTGTGGATAGGACAGTCTAAAAAAGAAGTGGTAAATCAAAGATCTTTTCCTTTTTCTGATTTTAGAGGGACATAGTTTACTTTTTCATCACTATTACATATTATAAATCATGTGTTATCATAGGAACCTTTTATTAGATTAAGTTCTTTTGTAGTCCTCATGTGATGAGAGTTTTTACCATGAATGTGAGTTCAGTGCTTTTTTGGGATATGTTCTTATGTCTCTTTATTCTGTTAGTGTTTAGAATTATAATGATTTTCAAATGTTAAATCAACCTTGTATTCCTGGGATAAATTTTAATCATTATATATTACCCTTTTTTATCTATAGCTGGATATTTTTTTGCAAATGTTGTTAAAAACTTTCATTTCTATGTTCATAATGAATACTAGTCTGTCACTTTCTTGAAATATCTTTGTTAGATATTTGTATTCAAGTAATGCTTATCTCATTAAACATCTTAGGGACTGTTCTCTCCTGTGTACTGGAAAAGCTTGGTAAAAATTGGTAGTATTTCTTGCTTACATGATTAATAGAATTTACATATGAAATGTTCTGGGATTGTACTTTTTGTGGAGGAATGTGTTAGTCGTGAGTTCAGTTGTAGGGCAATTCAGATTTTCATCATATGTGTTTTTTCAAATCTTTGTTTTCACAGAATGTGTCCATTTCCTCTAAGTTGTCATTTCTTTACATAAAGTTGTTACAATATTCTTACTGTCTTCTAAGTATCTGTACTTAGATACTTAGTACAGATATATTAGATATATTATTAAATATATTATTGCACATACTTAGGATGTGCAATAATAACTTCTGTGTAGTTGCTAATATTGGCTTTTTAAAATCATTGTTGTTACAGAGGATTGAACCCTGGGCCTTTACACTGAGCTACAGCCCAATTCATTCACTCATTCATTCATTCAATTCAGAGACAGAGTCTCCCTGAGTTGCCGAGTTGCCCAAGTTGTGCTCAAACTTGTGATCCTCTTGCCTCAGTCTCCCATAGTGCTAGGGTTTCAGGCTATACCAGCATACTCAACAGTATTAGCTTCTTGTTTTTTCTCTTACATTTGGTTCACATAAAATAGATTTACCAATTTTGTTTAACTGCTTAAAGAACCAGCTTTTGATTTTAGTTAACTTTCTTTCTTTATTGTTTTCTATTTCATTAATTTTTTTCTAATACTGACTTACTTTCTCTTTTAGTAAACTCGAACTTTACTTTTTCTAACCTATTGAAGTAGAACTTTACACTTGGTCTTAGCCAAAACACCAAGAAGCAGTAAAAGTGGAGCTTTAGACCATTGATTTTAGACTTCTTATTTTTAAATTAGAGCATTTTAAAATTATACATTATCCTCTTAATGCTTCTTTAGCTGCATCCCACAACTTTTGACTTTTTAAATTTTCATTCAATTAGATTTTCTAATTTCTCTTCTTTCATCTGTGGTTTACTTATGAGTATGTTGTTTTGATTTTCAAATGCTATCTAGGTGATAATTACATCTATAAAAATACAGCAAAAATCCAGAAGACTGTGTTAAACAAAATTCTTTAATGCATTTTACAAGTTTGTTATCTAAAATCTGAAATCTCAAACTTCTGTGTGTAATGTTGATACTCTAAAGGTTTCAGATTGTGGAGTATTACAGATTGCAGTTTTTTTTTTTGTATTTGTTTTTTAAATTAGGGGTGCTCAGCCAGTAAAATCTCTTTAAATTTCAAAATCCTGAAAGCTTCAAACCCTAAAACACTTCTGGAGCCAATCATATTGGATAAAGGATTTGTGTGTGTGTATGTGTGTGTGTGTATGCATGTATGAATGAATGAATGAAGGGTTTTTTTGTGTGTGATTTAAAAGAACAAGTTGTTATCTTTCACTGTTGTGTAGGTTGACTGGATTCATCTAGTGGTTCCTTCCTGGGGTCTCTCATGCAGTTGTAGTCATATGGCAGCTGGGACTAGAGTCCTCTGGAGCTTGACTAGGCTGATAATTAAGACCACAGCCTCTTTATCACTGCTAGGATGGCTGGGACAGCTGAGTAGGGGCTGTCACTCCTCTTCACATAGCTCCTATTGAAGTACAGGACTTAGTTGGGTTTTATGCAATATGGCATTTTCAAGGTAATCAGAGTTCCTATATGACAGCTGAGTTTTCCCACAATGAACATTCCCAGACAGTGATATTTTTTTCCCCACTAGATAAAATACATGTTCTGCTTTTTTAAATTAATAAGATAACTGCATTGGGGCAGTCATTGTAGAAACTGCATAGTAATGTTAAGATACCATGTAGTTAATTTTTTATACTGAGGTGAAATTAACCTAAAATTAGCATTTTAGTTTGTAGAATTCGATAGTATTTAATAAATTCACAACCAGCAACTCTGTCTAGTATGAAAACATTTTTATTCCCTATACCCGTTAAGCAATCATTCTTCATTTCTCTCTGCTCCCAGTTCCTGACAACCATCAGTCTCCTTTTTGTTTCATCTATTGCAGATCTTTCATATAGGTAAGAGCTATACAGTATGTGGCTGTTTATTGTTGTGTTCTTTCACTTAGCATTATGTTTTAGAGGTTCATCCAAATGGCGACATGAATCAGTACTTCTTTCCTACATCTAAATAGTATCTCATTTTATATATATATATATATACATATATATATATAATGTGCATATATGTATGTGTGTGCGCATTATTTATATTATTTATCCATTTACCTGTTGATGGATTTTTGAGCTGTTTTCATCTTGTAGCCATTGTGAATTGTGTTACTGTCAGCTATTCACATACAAGTGTTTGAGTACCTGTTCTCAATTCTGAGTATGTATCTGCAGTGGAAGCTAGGTCATATGGTTATTCTATGTTTAACTTTTGAAGAACTGCCAAACTGCTTTTACACAGTTGTATCATTTTATATTTGTACTTGTAATATAGGACAGTTCCAGTTTCCCCATGTCCTTGCCAGCACTTGTTATTTTTCTCTCAATGATAGCCATTCTATTGGGTATGAAGAGGTATGTTATTATACCATGCTGAAGAGGTATCTTACTGAAGAGGTATCTTGTCTTGCTTGTTCCTAGTAACTAATGATATTGAGCATCTTTTTATGTTTTTGTAGGCTGTTTGTGTATCTTCCTTACAGAAATGTATGAAGACCTTTGCCCATTTTTAAATTTTTATTGTTAAATTTCAAGAATTACTAAAAAAATTGTATATTCTAGATACTAGATCTTTATGAGTTATATACTTTCCCTCCCATCCTGCAGGGTTTCTTTTTTGTTTTTGTTTGTTTGTTTGTTTTTACTTTCTTGGTGTTCTTTGATTCATGAAAACTGTTAGTTTTGATAAAATCTAATTTACCTTATTTTTCTCTTGTTCATGCTCTTGGTGTTACATCTAGGTGTATATTATTGAATCTAGAGGTTTTACCCTTACATTTTCTCCTAAAAGTTTTGTAGTTTAATTTCTTACATTTAGATTGTACATTGATTTTGAATTTTAGTATGTGGTGTGAAAGAGGGATCTACCTTTATTCTTTCATGTGGTTATTCAGTTATGTCAAAATTGTTTATTTATTTTTACTTAGAGAAAAAAGCAAAACAGAAAAAAGGGTAGAAATAATACAGAATTTCAAAAAAAAAACTAAGAAATCACGAGTTGATAAATTACATATTGTCATCTTAGAAATAGCTGTTCAAGTTACAAAATCAAAGCATAAAAAGTGGGCAGTCAAACAATGACAGTGCAAACCATTCTGTTCAATGATCCAACAAAAACTTAGTAATGTGGTTATCTATCTTACACACTGAAACATACATACAGTTATATCTTTTAGAGCACTTTCTTTCCCTTTCATTTTTACAATATCTACTATACATTTTGGATCTTATTATTCCTTCAATTTTTATTATTTTTTACACTTAGACAATGTGATATTTACAAATATGAATCTTATTTCACTAATGAGGATAGTCTCAAGTTGCCTGCATTTACCAATAAAAGCCTCAAGATCATCCTTTTGTATAGCTGAGTAGTATTTCATTTCAACATTGTTGATTGAAGAGGATATTTTGTCTCCCATTGAATGGTGTTATCACCCATGAAGTTAATTAGTTGTCTACAGATGTATTAGTTATTTCTGAGTGCTCCATTCTGTTTCATTTGTGTATGTCTATCCTCATGGCAGCATCACTCAAGTTGGTTTTTACTGATTGTATATGTTTGTGTAGGACATTAATGTTTTAAGCTTTAGTTGCATGTCAGCTTTTTAAACTTTGAATAAACACCAGGCTTATACACAAATTTAATGGAATTTCATGTAAAATTTTTGTTATTGTTGACAGTTTCTTTGACTACATACAGAATTTTCTTGTAAATATACACTATATCAAAGTGCACTGTAATTGAATTTTCATTGTGAATTAAATTTACCTTGAGCCCTTAAATGAAGTAAACTGTATTAATTCATCCTGCCAAAAGATGTGTAGTTGGTTATAGAATGAACAGAATACAAATAGCTGTCTGCAGATTTGGACTAAGTGTCATAGGAAGGAGTCATGTATCCATGGTTCTTAGATCAAAAATTATTTACCAAAGTCATGATTTTTAACTTTAATCAGTACAACCAAAATTTAAATATTTTAGAACCAAAATATGATAAGCCTTTTGTCTCTTTAATTTGTAACTCCTGTCTCCCTCTTCCTCTCTTTTTTCTGTATAGTAATTTATTTGCTGAAGAAACTGGATTGTTTATCTTTTTGTTTCTTATGTTCTGGATTTCCTGTAAATTGATAGGAGATCTAATAACTTGATTTGATTTAGATTTTTGATCGGAAAAGATTTTTGTGTTCCTGTAAATTGATAGGAGATCTAATAACTTGATTGGATTTAGATTTTTGATTGGAAAAGATTTTTGTGTTCCCTTCCTGGTGATGTCTGAATATCATTCAACGGTACATAGATAGTACCTGTTTCTTTCTTTTTTTGTTTTGTTAGCTAGATTTTTTCTGATTCATTTTCATTTTAATAATTTAAAGGGCTTTTAGAGAGAGAGGATGGTTTTGGTTAAAGTCTTAAGATAGGCATTCTGTGTTCCAGGAATCTGAGTTCAAGTTTTTATTTTTTTCCTACTAATTCTGAAATCTGAGAAAATCACTTCCTGTTTAATGTTAAATTCCTTATCTGTGAAATAGGGACCATATGCCTACTCATAGAGTTGTTTTGACAACTAAATGAGATAATGCATAGAAAAGAACTTTGTGCAGAGCCAAGCATACAGTAAATGCTGCTGTGAATTTTAAAGTATTCTAAGACAATCTAAAAGGTAGATTATCTTGACTTACAAGGAAATTAAAATTTGAATAGCTAATTTTTGACTCATATGGGGTAAAGTAAATTATTCAACTGAAGGGAAAGAGCTCTTTGCTCCATCAGTGTTAACAGTTGCCTTTATTAAGCAGGAACAGTAAACTTAATTTCTAAAGTGATACTTGTTCATGCTTCAGATGTTGGTGTGGGTTCATATTAGCTGGCTTCATCTAATATCGGAAAGTAGGATTCTTGTTAAACAGACTGCACCATAGCATAGATTGAATCTTTTAAGTATATTGAGAAATGTTTTTCTTTTTCCTGGGAGTTTACTGTTATTTTTTTTTTTTAACAGTGTAATGTTCAAGCCCAGAAATGCCTTATGTGGATCGTCAGAATCGCATTTGTGGTTTTCTAGATATTGAAGAAAATGAAAACAGTGGGAAATTTCTTCGACGGTACTTCATACTGGATACCAAAGAAGATAGTTTTGTGTGGTACATGGATAATCCACAGGTTTGTAAAATCCAAAGATTACCTCTCAAAAGCATATAGAAGTTTGAATTATTCAAGCATTTGACATATAAATTTTACTATTTGTCTTCCCAAATGAAAAATTAGATTTATTTGTACTAGTTCCACTTTCTTTTCCTTGTAATGTCAGAAGGTGAAACTTAACTTTTATTTGATAAAAATTTATGCATGAGTATATACTTTCTCTCCTTGGACTAGAAATACTGTCTATCTTGGATACCTTATTTGAGCAGTGACTTTAATGAGATTTTTTTGGAGGGAAGCTAAAAGCTGTCTACTAACACTGTCCTTGCAGAGCTTGACAGTCTGCTTTGCTTCCTTATCTCTGGGCATAACCACCTTTTTTGGGAGGTAGCCACCTGGCTGTGTTGCCATGTGATTATTAACTTTATTTACTTGGCCAGAGTCAGTGGGAGGAACAACTTGTCAGCAGAAATTAAAAGTTCACATTGACTTTTAAAAATACACAAGAGATTCTCCTTTTTATGACTCTGTGTGTTTATCTGGGACAGGATCTCCTTACAAGTTCCTTTCCCCAAGGTAGAAACTGCCTCATGACTCCCCGTAATCACGGTTAGCCAGATTCCAGCTCCTTGTTCTCTTCTAGAGCCACGGCAGTTTGGTCTGTTGATTGGCCTCTTCATGAGGGATGCATAATTTATTATTTGTTTTTTCCTAAATTTTACTTAAAACCTCTGAGTATTTTTCTATCGTTATGCATTATAGATTCTTCTCATAAGTCTTCCTTTTTTTTCAGAACTTCTCACTTAACAGATTTATTATAAAACAGAATATATTTGCCACTTTGAATGGAACCTGAACTTTGCATTCAGAGGAAAGGGTATAGTCATTACAGCTAATGTAGAGATATTGGTATCTTTGTGGAAGTGGTAACATTTGAAATTGACTAGAGGGTTGGGTATAATTTTGATCAAGATATCTGCAAGTGGTACTGCAGTGCTCAAAAGAGTACTGTGGGCAAAGAAAAATCAATGCAAGAAAGCCCGTGGCATGTTAGGACAGTATTTTGCTTTAGTAGGGAGGGTATCTGTTAAGTTGCACTCAACTAGGTCTCATTCATGTGAACTTTTCTGGGGAGATGGAGTGCTGAGATTGAACCTAGGGCTTCATGCATGCTCAGCGTGAGCTTTATCACTGAGCTATACCCCAAGCTTCTCACATGAACTTTTTAAAAGCTATATGTCCGTTTTAATTATTGTGTTGGTTTTTCAATTCTTATTAATTTTATCTTCTATTTCTAATTTATGAGAATCTATTAAAATCTTAATCATTAACTTCACCTATGTGTCACTTTTTTCCCCTCTGTGGTGCTGAAACTTGAACTCGGGGCCTTATGTGATAGCTAAATGCTCTGTCACTGAGCTATTTCCTCCACCCGTCTAAAAATTTTTTATTTTGAGACATTATTTCAGTAAGTTGTCTAGGCTGAGCTTGAATTTGTGGTCCTCCTTCAGCCTATTCAATAGTGTGGATTGTAGACCTTATCACCATGCTCAGTTTTTGTCTCTTTTAAATGAAATGATCAAGACATAGCTCTTCATAGAAACTTCAGTTAAACCTATTGCTAAGATTATTGTATTAGGTTAGACCATATGAAATTGTTAATTTACAGCCATTTTAAATTCCTGAAAAGTGGCAGTTTCAAATGGTTTAGTTTTGTTGCTTATATCTGAGTGCAATAGTATGGTTATACTGATCACACTCATCCTGCTACAGAAACAAAATTAGTTTGGTTTATTTATCCTTAG
This sequence comes from Hydrochoerus hydrochaeris, assembly GCA_004027455.1. Classification (NCBI taxonomy): domain Eukaryota; kingdom Metazoa; phylum Chordata; class Mammalia; order Rodentia; family Hydrochaeridae; genus Hydrochoerus; species Hydrochoerus hydrochaeris. The sequence continues at coordinate 85,216 of PVLA01003737.1, forward strand.
GGAGTCACTTCCTGTTTTCACTACTGCTATTTTTTTTTTTTTTTTTTTTGCCACTAACCATTGGTTTAAAAATCCCTTCAAATATGTTGAAGGAAATTAATGTGAGGCTTTCCATTTTTTTTGAAGAGGTTGATAATATGAAGAATTAATTAAGTAGCCACATTAGGAAATGAATTTGAAGAGGCTTGAAAAAGTATTTGACCTGGGGCTAGTGGTACATGCTTGTAATTCCAGCACTCCTATTGAAGCAGAAGGAGTACTGCAAGTTCAAGGGCAGTCTGTCAGGCATGGTGACAGTGAGATGCACCTGTAATCCCAGCACTTGCGAGGCTGAGGCAGGAGGATCGCTGATTTCCAGGCCAGCCTGGGCTACATAGCAAGTTCAAGGTCAGCCTCAGCTACATAGCAAGACCCTGTCTCAGAAAAAAAGAAAGAAAGAAAGAAAGAAAGAAAGAAAGAAAGAAAGAAAGAAAGAAAGAAAGAAAGGAAGGAAAAAGGACAGCCTAGGCTATAAAGTGAGTTCAAGGCCAGCTTGAACTATATAGTGAGGTACTGTCTCAAAAAAAAGTGTTTGGAAAAATGAGTTCAGGAACTCATAAGTGATAAATAACTTATTTCCCTTTTTATCATAAATTTCGTGTTCTTATTCTTTTTCAAGTAACTTACTTTGAAACTCTAATTTGTTTTCTTGTTGAATTTGACAGCAGTTATACTCATTCATAGAAAATGGGTATTTATAATAGTTTTTATGTTCCAGTCACTTTTTTCTACTGTGCTGCTATTTAATGTATGCTTTGCTTTCTCATTTTTCTTTTTTCATGTGAAAACCTAGACCTCTATCCAGCTAATTAGAATAATAGACTTATGGGAGGCTTAAAAAGAAAAAAGTTATCTTGAATGGAAGGGTAACAATGTTTAAGAAACCCAGTGTGGTGATAGGTAAGGAACTTTTTTTTTTGTTATTGGTAATCGAACTTGTGACCTTGTCCTTTCCAGGCAGGCACTGTACCACTGAGCTGTATCCCCAGCAAGTTAAGGATGCTTATGGATAGTTTCACGTTTCATTTACTTATCCAAGATTTTTTTGTTTTTTTGTTTTGTTTTTTGAGACAAGATCTTATGTAGCTCAGGCTGCACTGATCTAAAAGATTTTTTAAAAACACCAAAAATGTATGTGTATATATATATATATTTTTTTTTTAATATCAAAAATCTTACACATAAAACATTATATGTAAATAACCTTTTCAAGTTGCACATTAAAAATTGATAAAAAAAAATATATATATATGTATGTATTTATTATTCCTGACTTACACTTGGAAACTTCCATATAGTATACAGTGTGGAACACAATACAGAGAAGATCATGATGTTTTATAGTACATAGGATTGAATTTTTTTTTAATTTTATTTAAAGAGAGGGGAAAAATAAAGCAAAACAGAAAAAAAAGGTAGGAACAATACAGACTTTCAAAAAAAAAATGAACAGTAAGAAATCACTAGTTGATACATTACATATTGTCTTCCTGGATGTAGTTGTTCAAGTTACAAAATCAAAGCATACAAAGTGGACATTCAAACAGTGAAGCTGCAAACAGCTTTGTTCTCTGATCCAACAAAAACTCAGCAACATAATTATCAATCTTACAGCCTTAAATATACATGCAGTTATATCCTTTAGAGCAACTGCTTTTCCTCCTTTTGCTTTTTAAGTCCATTATCTGTTTAGTTATATCATGTTTCAGGTTGCTCAGTACCTTACTGATCTGTTTTGTTGTTATTTACTTTTTAAAATTTTTTCTTATTATTTATTTATTTATTTAATTCTGAAGGTAGTAAAGTACAGCAGAACAAGACAGGACATAGCCAACTGAGGCAGTGCAGTGAAATTGGCACAGAACCTCACAGCAGGCCACCAGGACAACAGCATTAGGCACAATAGTACATCTGGTTTTCTTCACAATAGTTGTTCCTTCAATCAGGCAGAGCAATATCGAAGGAAATACGATCAAAACAGAGATAAAAATATTTGCCCTCATAGAGATGGCATAAGAAAATCCCCCTTATTTGCTATATCGCATATAGTCAAACTTGCAAGAGATGCTCAGATCTCTGGCTCTCACTTGCTAGCAGGGTGTATGGGTATGGGTGTGTGTGGGGGGTGTTGATTCTTAGCTCGCGCCTGGGTAGGCTCACAGCCGCCCACCAGAGGGGTGAACTGGCTACCTGTTTTCCCAGCGCCCCAAGGTCCAACATGGTGCATTGCGGGTCTCAGAAAACACTGATAGGGTTCTTACACTGGAGCGGCCGTGGCCCACCAGGCCACAGCCACTTAGCAGAGTGGCATGCTGGCAGGTGCCTGTTTTCCCAGCACCCCAAGATCCAACATGGTGCATTGCAGATCTCAGGAAAGGCTAATATGGTTCTTGCAATGGGGTGGCTGCGGCTTGCCAGGCCACAGCCACTTACCAGAGCAGCATGCTGGCGGCTGCCTGTTTTCCCAGCGCCCCAAGGTCCAATATGCTGCGTCATGGATCTCAGGAAATGCTGATACAGTTTTTGCTCTGGGGTGGCCGCGGCCCACCAGGCCACAGCTACTTACCAGAGTGGCATGCTGGACAGGATTGAATTTTTTGAAAAGACTTTTTCCCATTAACAATAACTAGGTCATGTTTCAGGATCTTAACTCTTCAAAATGTCTAGGTATCCACTAAGCTTTTGGAGATTAGAATAAAGTACTTTCTAAGTATTCATTAAGACAAGATAATAGATTTTTCTTTTAATGTGCATTATTGTAAAGTCATTTAAAAAGTTGACCCTGCTTAGTCTCCAGCAGAAGTTTTAATTTACTGCTGTTTTAATTTTGAAATCTGTCAATCTTTTCAGTTATATTCCTTATTAATTTTTCTCAGACTTTTTTATTTAGTTTTACTATCACTATCTTTCCCTTCTATAAATCCATCTAATGTATTGTGTTTTAAGATGTATTAATTAAAGCATGATTTTGATTATCGATCTACATAAACCTTCATTGGTTTTAAATTGTAATTCCTCCTTTGTTTTTCCTTTAAATCTTGTGTGATAATATTCTCAGTTCAGGTTCCTAAAGCACCATTTTCTACTGTACACCAATATAATCAGCACTTTCTCATTTTGAGCTTCTGGGCATTGTTACCTGCTTGCAGAAAAGCTTGTCAACTCAGCTTGGAATAGTCTTTTTTTCCTTCAGAGTTTTTCCTAGTAACTTCCACCAGAAATAATTCTCTCGTTATAATTCTTTTCCCTTAATTCTTTTATGACGCAAACATTAAGATAAAAATATTTTGTGTGAAAGTTAAAGTTTATACATTCTCGACATATGATTTAAAAAGTATTTTTGAAAATATAGATAGATTAATAATTAATTAATTAATTAATGGTATTATGGGTACTAAACCATTTAAATGAGGGAAAAAAACTCCAATACAGTTTTTCAAAAGATGTATTTGATTACGAATTTTTAATAGATAGGGTTCATGTGCCTGGATCATTGTGAGTTCGAGGCCAGCTTCGGCTGCATAGTGTGATTAAAGTCAACCTGAACTACATAACAAGATCCTGTCCCAAAACAAAACAAAGCAAAAAATTTCTAATAGAGCAAAATTTATTTAAAAGACGACATATAGTCTTTTTAAATTCCTTACAGTTGCATTTGTTTTATGCTTCAAAGTATTTTTTCCCATTACTTTCAGAAACAAAATCTGATTTTGTTCAATGCTCTTTATGTTCATGCAAAAGAATATTAGCTATACTGATAAGAGTGGCCTCTTAATTATAGAATGCATTATGATGGAACAGAGCATTGTTATCCAAACTGTCATAATCTCAGACTTAGTAAATGCTGAAGCTGAAAAAATTGATGAGTAAAATGTGATATTAAGAAATCTAGTTTCTTACCATTTTTAGTGTATGTAAAATATTGTTATAAGATGAATTCTTAATTCAAATATAATGATTTATTACTTTGTTTCCAGAACCTACCCTCTGGATCAGCACGTGTTGGAGCCATTAAACTTACCTACATTTCAAAGGTAGCTGTTATGTATTGTCTTACTTTTCTTCTGTGACTTAAAATCCTCTTCTCCCCCAATGGAATCATGAACAGAAGAGGCAACTAACAACCTCCTGTATCATTTATGATGCTCAAGTTCACACATGCTGAAAGCTATGGTTAGGAAGTTCCTTAAATTGATAAAATTGGGAAGAATATGGATTTAACTTGCAAGGTGTGGCAAGTTGCAAAAGCTAATACTAACTGTTATGATCAGATTGTAAACATCAGAAAGGGAGAAATTAGTTTATAGTTAGACTGTATCTTGAGAAGGTCTGGAGATTTTTCTAAGTCTATGATATTTATATAGACTTTTTCTAATCCCATTGTCTTTGACTTTTTTTCTTTCTGTTTTAAGGAAAATATAGACCATCTTCATGTCCATTTTACTTTTTATCTGCTAGTTTCTGTTAGTGCTCTTCTGTATTTTATAATGCTATTTCTCTTTTTAAAAATTCAGATTTTATATTGTCAGATAAATTTTATTCTGTTAGTGTTTTGGGCACTAAGATAATGCTAGCCTTGTATTTTATGTTTCTTTTATTTTACATGAAAGTGTATTGGTGACTTAAAAGATGAGATGCAAAAATAGAAACAAGTGCTGTTAAATAATGTTACACATACGCTGCATTCCATTGGCAAAGGTGGATCACTGGAACAGAATATCAGTTTACAAATGTGCCTCTATTTAGAAGACACATTTTCATAAATAAAAACTTTATTAAAATTATTATAGTTATTCTCTGACAAAATACATATGTATAAACCATTGGACAATAAAAGAGTACATATTTAAAATGAAATATTTTCTGTTAAAGTCATATTACATAAATTTTTAGAAAATAAGTATTGTATATGTCATGTGGCTGTTAATTAAAACACTTAAAAAAATTCTTCAGTATAGTTTGCAGGCTCAGTTTTATAGAGATTATTAGTAAAAAAGGGTAGAATTCCATTGTAAAATAAACTAGATTTTTGTTTTACTTGATTGCCTATACTACATGAATGATGCAATGGAAATATACCACTTTTTTTTTTTTTTTTGCTAAGCATTTTTTACTCTCAATGAAGTGGTGTGGAAAGTACTCTTTTTTTAGAATAGGCATTTGAGAGTGAGAATACCCATTTGTCTGTATCTTTTCAATTGTTTGTTACCTAATCTTTTTGAAAATAGGAACTTTTTCTGAAAGTATTAACTCAGTGAGGCAGATGCAGAGACTGACCAGCTACTTTTTCTCCTGCACTGCTTCCCTTTTAAAATACAGTACATCCTGTTCTCTCTCAGTGCTATTAAATTCCTGTCTCTTTCCTTAGCACACTGGAGTTTGAGTTGTACAGTTTGTACTCTGCTTTAGACATTCTAGGTTTCTTTTTTTTCTCCTGGAATTTATTCCTGGGACAAACTTGAGTGTGACTCAGCTGGAAATTTGTAGTTGGGATTAGTTGAGAACCTCAGACTTAGAATCCCTTTTGGAGGTACAAAACAGATGCCACAATTATGGGTTATATCACAGGACAACAATATAGTAATAGTCCCAAATGGGTTTCTAAAAGCTCCTTATTTAAAGAGACAGCAGAAACCAGGTACAGTAAGTTGCTTTACCTTTTGACATGAATCTTGGGCTGCATTCAATAAAATGATCCATGGGGTAGTCTTATGTATCAAGAGGGAATTGAGTGTCATGTTGATTTCTCATAGCAGAATAATACCCTCTGGATTGTTTTTACTTTGAATATAGAGTCCCTCCTGTTACTTTTTATATGCAGTTTATAGCTTATTTAGAAATAAGCAGTTGGAAACATTTCATCATTTCTGTATTCATTGAGTGCATTTTGAAGATTATATTAAATTAAAAATATTTGTATATGTGACATAAAGTCTACTGGTTTACTTTGGACTTCTCACATTTCCTTTGGAGAAAAAGTAGCTTGTTCAAAGAAAACACGAGAGTGTCATTTCTCTTAATTATAATAGAATTAGACCCAGATCCTATATGTAGTTTACTGTTTTTTACAGTTGCTTTTAACACATTCATGACAGGAGCACAATTCATTTGTCTCGCTATTTGGTGGCTGATTTGAATTTGACCTTTCTGCTGACTTGCACCGCTGGCAGTACATGCATGACTATCTGAAAAAGTGGGTGCCATAGTTGCTTCCAAAAAAGCCAAATGCATTATGATATTTTATGAATTCTGCACAAATCAGCTGCATTTATGTACAAAATGTTTTATTAAAGAAATTCCTGAATCTAAATGTTTCTTTTAATTTGATAAATTTGTTAATTGTTGTAATAACTTTTAAATTGATATGAATAGTATTTATATTTAGGCAGTAATTATTCATATCAAACAACCAGCTAGATTTGGTCCATTTACTTCACAGACTTTTTGTTAATTTTAGTAATAAAGAGACTGATAAATGTGATTAGATTTGCTTACACCAGCAGTAGTTTAAGCTGCTCAGTGGGAGTTATTCATGTGCCACCAGTGGTTCCAGTTGGCAGTAATGTTTAAAGTTTGATTTTCCAATGATCATGTAGGTCATGTAGATCATTGGGAAATCATACACATGGAAACTTATACAGTACTTAAGTTTGGTTATAGTAACATATGAAGAATTGAGCAATTCAATTTTTTTTCTTGTTAGGTTAGCGATGCAACTAAACTAAGACCCAAAGCCGAGTTCTGTTTTGGTAAGTAGTTATATTTTATGTTAGCTATTATTTTTTCTTTTGAGCATATTTTCCTTATAATTCATTGTTGAGTTTTCTTTTGCATTCTTAATCCTGAATGTAGATACTCCTAAGAATTAGTCCTTTGGTCTTGGCTTTTATTTATTTTCCCATTGAAATTGAATTTGCCACTATTAAAAGTTCCAAATTGGTAGTTTCGTCAGTCCTGCTTCTTCATTAGCTTTGTTATATATGAGGTGATCATCCAGGCATAATTTACACAGATTTGACCTTACTGATGAGTTGTAAAACTGGGTTTCCTCTTCTTTTTGCTGACTTTCATATTATAGTTACTACAGTTAATAAATACTAAAATGCTACTATATTAGCATTATTTATTATGCCACCAAGAAAGAAATTGTAAAAGATTACCACTATGATAGTTATTTTAAATTACATTATATTAGAAAACAATTACATCATATTAGAAAACAATTAGTGTACAGAAAATAAAGTGTAGCTTAGTGATTTATTCTAAGGCTAATTTCTTGCTACTGCTGTCCAGATAAGGAATATAAAACATTTTTTCCACATTCCCAACCCCAAAGCCTCAGTCCTGTGTCCCAGCCAGATCACATTGTAACTGAGTGTTCAGTTGCATACACACTGTGCTCTTCTCCTCTGCACACCTCTGCACATGTAGTTCTCCCACCTTTTCTCCCAGCTGGTAAAGGATGGTCAGGTATTTACATGAATTCCAACTCAAGAGTCTCCTCAAACACAGTGACTCCCCTGACTCATTGGTTTGGGAAACTCTTTTGTGGTGCTTCTGGAATAGATTGCACTCATCTCTACCTACTAATCATGATAAATATAATCATAACCTTACAATTATATCTGCCTGTGAGAAGGCCAGTCTGTGAGATTAGCTTCAGGGCAGCAACTGATTTTTATTAACTTCATAGTAAGCACAGTACCTGGCATATACTAGGCCTTCACTAAATATTTGTTCACCAAGATAATATACCTTATCTATTCTTACTTCAAAACTGTAAATTTCTCATTGCAAGCTGAAGACTAAATCCTTTTATTTATGTTTAGTATGGAATAATACAAGGTCTAATGAATAGTTTTAATATGATTAAAATAAATTTTTAATTGTTGTAGTGGCAGTGATAGAGAGGGCTAGATAGAACTCCACTGTCAAGAATGGACAGATTGGAGGTCTCTTAATGATAGCTGAATATGGGACTTGTGATACCCTCTTAGAGAAAATGTTAGTAGACGTCAATGTCAGAAGAGACAGAAATTAAATGTGGCAGCTAACTTAAAGATGACTATTTTATACTGAAGTATAAAAGCGACTTTCTAGAGCAGAAAAGATGCTAAAGTTCTTTGCTTTTCTTTGCTTGTGAGAAACAGCTTTTTTGGTGAGCCATATGTTAAAAGTATCATCTGGTGACAATCATATGAGGTGTGGTGAAAGATACAGTGAATGTTAAAAATTTTACAAAATTATTGCAGGAAAACACATATTGTTAATCCCTCTCAAAATACTCACTTTGAACACGATTATCCTATCCTTTTTGCAACTTTCTGAAGCATCTCTGAAATTATGAGTGTCCTCAGATGTGCTGTAGTGGTTGCCTTGATGTCCTGAATTGATTCAAAATATTTACCTTTTATGGTCATTTTCACTTTGGGGAAGAGGTAGAAGTCTCATGGTGTCAAATCAGGTGAGTAAGGCAGATGAGGACACAGTATATTCCACTTGACCCAGAATGCTATAAATGTTTGATAAGTGTAGGATGAAATATGATAGGAGTAGGATAAAAGATCTCCATGTTCATAAATCAGCAGAATTAACATTGTTACAGTGGCCTTGACTAAAAGCAATCTACAGATTTAATGTAATACCCATCAGAATACTGAAAACATTGCTGGGTGTGATGGCACTTGGTGTTCTAAGACAGGTGGAGGCCAGCCTAAACTACATTGAGAGAACCTGTCTCAAAACAAACAAACAAACAAACAACCCCACCAGCATTCTTGTGAGAACTAGAAAGAACAGTCCTAAAATTCACATGGAAGTGCAAAAGATCCGGAATAGTTGCAGTGATCCTGAACGAAGAGAATGGTACTGGAGCTATCATGATACCTATTTTCACAATATATACAAACTCATAGTAATAAAAACAGAATGGCACTGGCTTAAAAATTGATAGATAGACCAATGGAATAGAATAGAAAATAACAACAAAAAACCTATACAAGTACACCTCTGTGATTCTTAACAAATATGCTAAAAATATATGTTGGAGAAAAGATAACCTTTTTCACAAATGGTGCCAGGAAAACTAGATATCCATATGTAGAAGATGGAGGCTACTTTTCTATCTCTCAGCCCTGTACAAAAATAAATTTAGAATAGATGAAAAGCCTAAGTATAAAACTTGAAACTTTGAAGCTGCTAGAAGAAAACAGGGGAAACACTTCAAGACCTAGAAAAGGAGTGACTTCCTAAATAGGACTCCAAGAGCATAGGAAATAACAGCAAGTTATCAAATGAAGCAGCACAGCAAAGGAAACAGCAGTGCAGAGACAGTCTGCAGAATGGAAGAGAATCTTTGCCAGCTACTTCTCTGATAGAGGATTACTGTATAGGATATATAAAGAACTCAGAAACACCACAAAACCAAATAACCCAATCAGTAAATAGGCAAATGAACCAAATAGACACTTCTCAAAAGAGTAATTACAGATGGTAAGAAAGTATATGAAAAGTTATTATCTTTAACTATCAGGGAAATGCAAATGAAAACTCCATTGAGATTGCATTTCATTCTAGTCAGAATAGCTGTCATCAAGAACACAAAAAACAGAAAATGCTTATGAGGACATGGGAAAAAGAACCCTTATATACTGTTGATGGGATTATAAATTAGTACACACCAATATGAGAGTCAGTATGGAGATTTCCTCAACTAAAAGAAGAGCTACCACTGATCTAGATATACCACTCTTATGTATATTTCCAAAAAATTTAAGTTAGCATACTATAGATATGCTTGCATACTCATGTTTGTTGTGGCATAATTCACAATAGCTAAGTTATATAAACAGCCTAGGGACCTGTCAACTGATGAATGGGTAAAGAAAATGTATGTATACAATGGAATATTATTCAGCCATAAAGAAGAATGAAATTATGTTAAGCATAATAAATTAGACTCAGGAAGACAAAATACCTCATTTTCTGTCATATGTCAAATAGAGGGATAACATAAAAGCAGAAAGGATACTATTAGAGAAGAGGAAAGCTATAAAGGAGAAGTGGGAAAGTGTAACGGGAGTAATGAGAGTTGGAAGTACAGTTACTGTATGCATTTATAATCATGCCAAGATGAAAACTATTCTTATAATCAATAAGTAGTAATAATTTTTTCAACGAATTGAGAAATCTGACAATACAACAAAATGTATCATCACCAGGGTTCATAACTATATTTGGGTCATAACTAGTCCTAAATTTCAGATGATTTTTGCTTATAGTTAAGCTTATATTTGTGCTTTAGTTTTTATCCATTTGTGTTATTTATTCTGATGGTAAGGGTTAGAAATAAAATTTTAAAAAATGCAAGTGAAAAGGCTGAAAGCACACAAACTTCTGAGGCCATGTCCATTGTTTACAGTGAAACCCTTGCTTAAAAAACATGGCAACTTGGAGTTATCCTAGTTCTGGGGGGGGGGGTTTGTTGTTTTTTTCAAAGTTTTTTCCTTCCTCTCCCTGTCTGCCCTTCTTCTCCAGATATTGCAAATGCATCACCTTTCAGTGATTTTCTTTCAGTAATTTTCCTTAGAAGTCTGTAGAAGATGATGATGGAGAGGAATATTCTGCTCAAAGCACTGTGGTAGTTTCTTTTTAAATTTTTAATTAATTTTGCAATACTGAGGCTTGAACCCAGGGCCTTTATACTAAGCTACAACCTTAACTCTTTTAAACATTTTTTGTTTTGAGATAGGGTCTTCCTAAGTTTCCCAGATTGTTCTTTAACTTGGGATCTTCCTGCCTCAGCCTTTTAAGAGCACTGGAATTACAGATGTGTGTGTACCAACATGCCCAGATTGTACTGATTTCTTTACGGACCTCATTTCCACCACTGAAGGAAGGCGTGAATAGCAATCCCATTTCATATATGAGGAAGGAAATGGCTTGAGAGATTAGATGATGTTTTTATAAGATACTACTTAAAGAGAATGAGATAATCTGATGTGCCTGATTCTAGGCTCTGATTTTGTTTTTTCTATAGCACATTGGTATGATCTTTTTGTCCTGAAATGATAAAAGCATGAGTTTTTATTCAGGTCGCAAGGTGTTCCAGGAAGCTTTTCAGAGGTATACTGACCTCTCTTCCTTCTTTTAACATGTGCTGTAAATATTATTCATTCAGAAGTGTATGTAGTAAACATTTACTTTCTCAGTGGTGTTTTAATTTGCATCTCTCACCAAAAATTCAACTCATAGCAGGCTAAGAATATGGAGGAACTACCTTAAATATGGTAAGAATATCGACAGACTTTACAGTTAACATCATAATAATTCAATGATTTCTCCTATAACTAAGAAAAAACAATATCGTTTCTACTCACTGTCACTGTCACTAGCATGGTTACCCTATACGATAAAGACTGACATAAAGAAAAGAGATAATGAAGAAATAAATGCATTATGTTGAAAACAAGCAAGACTCAAAGGCTACAAATTATATTATTCTATCTATATGTCATTCTGGAAATAAAAATGATACAGACAAACAACATAGGGCTTTCTATCAATACCATGTCAAGAAGGATTTTTGAAGAGTGAATAACTCTGGACTTGTTAAAAGCAGTGTGATTCCAGAACCGTCATATCTGCACTCGAGCCCTCCTTGAGCAAAGTAGTGAATATCCAAGTCTGAAAAAGGGCTGAGGATGTAGCTCAATTTAAGGGCCCTTGGTTCAACCCCAAGAATCTTTAATTAACTAATTAATTATGAAATTACAGTGTAGTGTATTAATAAATGCTTAGATTTTTAAATTCTTCAATATGCTGAGGAAATGCCCAGAACAACATTGAGAAGAAGAAGCCATTACGAAGAGTTGGAAAAATACTCTAAACACATACCATATTGGTTACCAGGAGTTAAAAACAGAAGGGTATTATTGACATACACAGTGTCATACTGAGTTGCTATTGTATTTTAAAATGTTTATGGTGTTTTTAATTTCTCTAATCTCTGGAAACACATAAAAGAATAATTTACACTGTGTTAAAGTTCTTTGTTTTTTAGATTAGTTTTCCAGTGATACTTTACACAGTGTACTTTACTTCCTTGTTGAGACCCTCATCTCAACCAAGGAAGCCCTGGTTTAGTGTGCTTTGGTCTCTGTCCCATTTTCAAAATCTTGTATGTTTGAGAAATAACATTTTTTTTCTTGAGGGTTTTCATTTCCTCCTTCTCTTAGTCATATTCATCTGGGTGCTGGTGTATCATTTAAAGTTTTGCTGTAGAGCATTTTGGATTATTTTTATATTTGAATGATTGCAACAGGGGAGTGTATTGGTTACTTTTCTCTCATTGCTGGGACAAAATACCCAACATCCAAAATCAAGGAAGGAAAGGTTTATTTAGCTTATAGTTTTTAGAGGTTTCAGTCCATACTCAGCTGGGTCCAAGGCAGGGTGGCGTGGCTAAGGGGCAACGGGTCTTAATAGCTGCAAGCTACAGGGCGAGTAGGCTAAAAATTGGGACACCATGCCTTGTTCCCTCCATTATATTGTATATGTGTTACCCGCCCCTGGGTGGGTGCAGTACTCAGACCATCAATCCTAATGCTAGACAATGAACCAATCACAAATATGATATTCACCCATCCTAGAAAAGCATGCCTCCCATGAGGCATGAGGCTTTGGGGGGACATTTAAACAAACCACAACAGGGAGCTGTTCAGGTGCCTTAGTTCCTGGAATAATACTTAGGTTTTTTTTTTTTTTTAATAAATATGCGGGTTGTAAAATAAATAGTTTTAAATTCAACAGTATTGATAAGTTTGTAAATAACTATATGTGCAGATGTGCTTTGCTTTATATAACTTGCTCCCCTAAGAGATGTGTGAAAATTGTTTATAGCTCCAGATTCTTAAAAGTTTAAATAAAACTCATAAAGAATAGAAAAGTAAAGTGTTTATTTTTATAATATTAAGATAGAGAAGTTTTCCCAATGTATGAAATCTAAGAGACATTAAAGGAAAAATTAATGAAATATGTCTGTTTAATCAAACAGACCAAGAACAAAATAAAAAGACAAGTCAAAAACTAAGGAAAGTACTTAAATAAAAGCATTCCCATGAATTAATAAAAGACACAAAAACAGAAATATCAGTAAAGAAAATCAAGCTCACAAAATGAATACAGATAACTAATACACATATAAAACTAATTTGTCTCAGTAAGCAAAGAAATCCAAAGTTAAGATATATTCACTAATTAGGTTGTCAAAGAGTGCTGAATTAGGGTTTGGTCAGGAAGACACTATATAAAGTATTTTTGTATCAGGGGACTTGTTTTAGAGAATTATTTCTCCAAATGTTGGAAGGTGGAATATTGAAGTAACCTAGAAATTACTGACAACTCCATGAAACAGTTTCCACTTTAGGGCCAGAGAGACAAAATAAAGAGAGAGTGTATCGCTCAGGACTGTGGAGGAATAGCCACCAGGGAACTGGTCATTGGTATCCAAGAGGACCCTACAAGGCTGATGAAACAGCAGTGGAAGGTTTTGGAATGGTAGCTGGCTGCATGCTGTGATTGGAGAGAGGGCAGCAAGAACACAACCTGCAAGTCTCTCTCATCCTCTCCACTCCTGCCGTTCAGGTTGCCACCAGTACCTCCCACTGGCAGAATGTAACCCCAGCTGGCGTAGAAGCCTGAGAAGTACTAATATTTGCTGACTCCCAGTATCAGTGTTGCACAGGTGTGTGACAGAAAGCAAGAGAAGTTTCTAGTTAGCAGGGGTGCTGCTGGCCTGGACAGGCAGGGTGCAGCATGAAAGAGAGTTTTGTGAGCCTATTGGAAAGAATGTGATGGATCCAACCTTTTGGGAAGATGATTTGCTAATAATGTAAAAATTATAAATGTGAATTCCATATGACTTAGGTCTCTGTCAAGATACTTACCCCATAGAAATCTAGTATTTTATCTGATATTGGTAATTGGAAATAGCCTAAATGTCTGTCCTTGAAGAATTGACTTGCTATATTGTGGTTTATCTATTTAATGAAAAGTGTCACTATAAAATTTTAACTATGTCATTGAGTATTTTATATGACCTAATATATTTTATCAAATCCAGGAATATCATAATTTTGAATCTAGCAAGATTTTTGAGCTGCTACAAATTTTGAAGTAACAAGTACAAAATTTCATAGGTTTATTTTTTCTCTTAACCAGTTATGAATGCAGGAATGAGGAAATACTTCCTACAGGCCAATGACCAGCAAGACCTAGTAGAATGGGTGAATGTCTTGAACAAAGCTATAAAAATTACAGTAAGTATTTGTATGTTTTTAAGAATTCTTCAATATATGGAAGTAACTTCACATTTTGAAAATGTATCTACTGAATACATGTCAGCAGCTTACCAACAGGTGTTATACTCAAGTTTTGTTTAAAAGACATGGTGAGAATATGAGAACATTTTCTTGTACATGGTGACTATTAGCCCTTTGATCAGCTTGTGTACTGCTTTTTAACCCAGCATATACCTAATAAAGCTATATTGTGTATCACTATAGATTTTAGCCAGTGTTTATAGGAATGTTCAGGGGAAAGTGCATATAGCACTTAGTTCTACCTTGAAGGTATGCTTTTTTTTCAGAAGTAAGTTTTGAGGCTTCCTGCCACCTACCCAAGTGATAGAAATAGGCATCCTTGTCTTCTAAGCCTTGATTGAATGGCAGTTGAAGGTGAGGGGAAATGAAGGGCTTAGAAATGATGTTCAGGAATAGGGATTGGGCATCAAGAGTGGTAAAAGCCAGAGGGTCCTGCCTATTTGGCTTTGGGGAGTAGGTCTCAACCTCTAAACATCTTTTTCACTTGTGTTTTCACCTTGAGTTCCAGAGCTTGGTATCCTTGCCCTCCTTTAGTGCTATGGCTTCTTCCTTTCAAGCTGGGCTTTTCTTCTGATTAGTTTTCTGATGAATATTAATATTTGTGATTCTTCATACTCTTATCAAGGTCCTAGAACTAAAGGTTTTATTTAACCTTGCTGGGAAAGTAAGGCATAGAAAGATTGACTTGTACAACTTTAAAACTGATAGCTATGTAGCTGGGAGCTCAAGCTAGCCTGTGAGCAAAAAAGCTCTCTTCCGATACTTTGTGAAAGTAGAGCCAAGCTTTTAGAGTGTACTGCTGATGATGACAGTGGTTAGGTCTACTCCCTGACTGAGCCTTGTTGTACCTCTTCCTGCTTTTAGACTTACAGAGAAACACATTGTAGGCTGCCTGCAAAGGTTCAGGAAAGAGTTATTGGGCGGGGTTGTGCCAACTGAGCTTTATTTTTAGTTAAGTGCTCTTATCAACTGTCCGTAAAAGATACATTCTCAAAGAAGGGTGCACCAAGAGTCAGCATGTTAATTATTTGTTAGATTCCATCTAAAATGAATGATTCAGTGTTTATGCGACAACCCAATAGTTTCTATAGCTAAAGCTTGTATTGTAGTTAGATTGAATTTTTTGTCTGGTAGAGAACAGCTTGTTAGCATGTGACAGAAGACACCCACACCCTGCATCTGATCTGTACATAAAGCAGAAGTTATTTTGGGTTTATACAGTTTAAGGAAAGCAATATTTTTTAACTGATTGAGAAATATGTATTCTTAAAGGAGTTTAACTGATTATTTTTACCTCTTTTAAGAAATATTCCCTACTTGGAAAATTTCTTTAGAAATATGTAGGAAGTTTTTTTTACAACTTGCTGTAAGCAACAACACTAGTTTCTTAGTGCTTTTAGAAAAAAAAGTAGTGCATGGTCTCAGGCATTTTACCATTTTGGGGGGTTACTGAATTTTGGCAAGTAGCTCTGTGTGATTTATTTATGTGATAAAAAGCCTTACTCAAAACTGGTTAGGGGTTGGGTGATATGTTAAAGTATGCATTTTTACATAGCTCTTCTGGTCTTACAGCTTTAGTTTACATGTTGAAATTTTTAGTTTTTAAGTAAATTTGAAGATAATTTTGTGTTTTTATAGTTCACACTTAAGTACTATACATGTAAGATACAGAAATCCTTATTTCATTAAGAAAATGATTATATCTACATTAATGTGAATAAAAAATTGATAGCACTTACTAAAAAAGTTAGTTTTAGACAGATAAATACTTGTATTTAGCTTGTAAGACAGCAGTTAAGAATTCCCCATACTTTTAAGAAGATTCATTTTATTTATTTTTATATAATTTTCCCATTTTTGATTTCAAATGCATTTTACATACTTCAATGTATTAGAATGTGAAATTGCTGCTAAATTGCATGTAGATACCTTGAAAAATTAGTTTCCATTTTGATACATGTGCAATTTATACATTTTGGTCAGTTGTATAATTTACTGGTCTGCTGAGTACTATGAGATATATAAATTTAAAATCGTTAGAAATCCCAAATTAGATTTTGAGATTCTGTGATTTCAACATAAAGATGGTTAGCGCATAATGGAAAAGGGAATCGTGATTATTTAACTATTTGCTAGGTATAGTACCTTTCTATTTCAATGCCCTATTCTGTCTTTTTCTTTGCTTTCTTTATGTATGAAGATGGTTGGTGACTGCCCTCGACATCCTTTACCTTATTTATTGTTTTTTTTAAAGAGCACTAAGAGAGAAACCAACCTTAAAGGGAGGGAAGTATCCAGTGACTAGAGTTTAGAAAATCAAAATTTAAAGTATACTTTATTTATGTAAATTACAATATAAATATGGTAGTTTTTGTTCTCCTGTTGATTATTGAGAAATGTTCAAGATGTATGTGGTTAATTCTAAGCAGAAATTCACTGTTTCAAAGTGTCCTTTTCTACTATAGACTTTAATTTGAAAAACAATATTAGATTTTAATTTTAACCTAAAATTAGTCTTTTGAAATTGTGGCAAAACTGTTCTGTGGGTTTGATTTTTTTTTTTTTTTTTTTTTTAAATCATAAGTGGGAGCAAGTAGAAGAAAGAGTAAGTTGAATAGAGAACATTGGTCCTAACAAAATGGTCTTTGTACCCAACAGTGTTAAGCAAGGCCTTCTCCTTTACACTGATGTTTTCAGCTGGCTGATCAAGTGTAGAGCACAGAGAAAATTCATGTAACCCATAGTTTGTGTTTGAATTAGTTTCAGTCTTTAAACATGGTCATTATTCTTGGTGGATTAAATGATAATCTTGCCTTCAATTTTTTGCAAAAGAAATCTGGCATTTTCATTTATGTCATTCATAAATATTGAGGTATATTTATTCCTCTCTTCATTTGTACCTTTTTTACTATTTTGAATTTTCTACTAGAATCATATGTAAATGCTTTCTAGAAAGAAATTCAGATTTCTCAAGGAAAAAAGCCATATAAAAAAAGAAAGGGGAAAAGGAAAGGAACCAGCCAGAGAAACCTAAGCATATTCAGTGTCTGATGCTTGGTCTCACTGCTGTCTTGTGGGATGACTTTTCTGATTCTCATTAACAGTTGGCTAGTTTTGCAGGAGAGAGTGGTCCTAAAAATGTTTATTTTAATGGCTGAATTTAAAGTAACTTTTCATTTTTACCTGTAATTTTAAGGAAGTTACCTGTATTTGTAGATATTTTATTTTTATTTTTCCTGTTCTTAGGCAGTAATTATAATTTAGACAGTTTTATTATAAGATGCAATTCTAAGTTAATAATTAGACTTTAACTCTGAAACTATGAAGCCAATAAATTTAGTAGAACAGGTAAAGATTGTAATTTCTGGGGGGAAAAAATGGAAAACCAGTCTGAATTTTGGTATTTTTGTAGGGCTGTACTGAAGATTTTCCCTGGAATTTTCCATGTATAGCTAACCTCTCAACTAGTGAAATGAGTAATAATTACTACTTTTCTTGTGGATCATCTCTTAGCAGCATATCTCATCTAAAACAGTTGAGTAGATTTTCTGTTTCAGATTCTCTTAATGCAGTTTTGTATTCCCAGTAAGATAACATGACCATATTTTCACAGTTGAAATAACTAAAATACATGATACTGTTTATTAGAAAAATACAGTAGGCTTTCTCAGTAAATTGTTTCAGGGTTTGATAACTTAATTTTGGTGGATAAATGAAATTTTCTTTCTTAGTGTATCCGCCTTACAAAGCACTCCAAAACACATAGTTTCTTAGGATTCAAAGAGTTGTTCAGGATTCACTCCCTTTCTCTTTTTGCCTGTGTTTCTCTCTTGTTTGGAAGCATGACAAGAAATGCAGGGTAGGAGGGAGAGAAAAGAGTTTTAGAAGTCACTTAAGAGACAAGTCATTTATATCTATAAACATTTATGTGCAAAAACGTTTGACTTGGGATCCTCTACAGTACAAGGTCCTCTCTTACACACATAATACATGTTTGCTGAATATTTTGCAAAAAGCTTCTTAGAAAATCCTTATTTGCATTGTGTAGCAGCTTTTCTACAAAGTTGGTGAGAGTAGCATAAAACACGAGAGTAAAGTTTTGGAACAGTACATTATTTCTTGAAGTGTGATTTGCGAAACACCTCCCTCTAGAAATCTGTTCATCCATAAAGTACGATTCTGGAGAATTTATAACAGATTTATTGAATCAGAATTTTTGGATTTCCAGAACCTGGAAATGTGAAGTTTTTAATTGTGTTCCACAGTGATACCTTATGGACAGTACATCTAAAGAACCCACCGTTCTCTTGAATCACAGGAATACATGGCTACAGTCTCTGAATACATTGTGAATGGTGTCCTTTATAGTTCTGCTGGTATCTTGTTAAACCAGGATTAACTATGTGATAACCTTGAATTAAATGTTTTTATATTGCTACTTTTGCCATTGTCAAGTATTTTCACATTTTTGAAAGACTACAAGATCCCTAAATGCTTTTTAAATCATTGGTGAGAGACTAAATCATGTCCAGCATCATAATTGATGTTCAGTATGTTTTAGTATATTTTTTCCATTGCCCTTACAATTCACAATTCATGTATGGACCATGTGAAAAAATTCAGGATTAACTGGGTAACTTATTCCCTGATTAGTTCACATAAGAAGAGCTAAAATATATCTTAAACATTTATAATACTCCTAATTCTTCGATTCCATTTTAGTGAGATCTTTATTTTTGAGAGTCTACTGTTGTCATAATTATTATTTATATTTAAAATTTATAATTGATTCAAGTATTTGAATTTCTTCAAGTTTTTAGTATTAGTTTCTATTTTTTTCTTCATAATCTACCATGGCATTTTAAAAAAATTTTTATTAGAACAGCTTTATGATACATAATATTTACATTCCTTCTGGGTAGTTGGTAATGTACATAACACATCTTAATTCTTTTTACATTCCTGTCCCCCTCCCCCACACCCATAATCTCATGGTCTCTTTCCCATTTACAAAAGATGTGTCTCTCAGTTTCGTATTATCTTTTTATTTTCTCCTTTATTTTATTTAGACTTTGGGGTTTTCATACAAGAGAAACCATGTGATATAGAACTGTGTGTGTCTGATTTATTTCACTTGATATTATTGTTTTAAGGTATATTTATTTTCCTACAAGTGATTCAACTTTATCTTTCATAGCAGAGTAGTATTTAATTACTTATGTATACCAGCTTTTCATTAGCTACTTATTTGTTGATGGACATAGCTTGCTTCCTTTTTTTTTTTCCATTTATACTTTTTCTAAGAAGTATCCATTCATTTCAGTTACAAGTTTTTAAATTGGGTTGGGTATTCTTAGGAGTTTAATTTTTTTAGTTCTTTTTATAGTCTAGATATTAGTCCTCTGTCTGAGGTATAGAGGGCTAATTTTTCTTTTCTCATTTTGTAGATTGTCTCTTAATTTTTGATTGTTTCCTTTACTGTATAGATTCTTTGTAATTTTATGTAGCCCCATTTATTGATTCTTTAACAATTAAGTTTATTGATACAGTTTAGATATACATGAAGATCATATTCATCATAGGAATTTATACCTGTATATGATTTATTTTGATTCATTTTTCCCAATCTCCTCTCCTCCCTTCAACTCCTCTTCCACTCCCTACTTACAAAGCTTTGTTTCTATTTTTTTTTTCCTTTTCCCTTCTTTTATCCTTCCACCTCCCTAGTTCCTCTTGCCTTTTGAACAATTTCTTCTTATTTCACAATATCTATTGTACATTTTGGTCCTTACTAATCTTTCATTTTCTCACACTGGGGAGACAATGCAACATTTACATGTGTGTCCAATTTATTTCATTTAAGAGTATGGTTTCAAGGTACATTCATTTACCTAGAAATGTTTCAAGTTTATCTTCTTTATGGCTGCGTAGTACTCTATTCTGTTTTTTTAAAAAACCCACTTTTTAAAAAAAAAATCCATTCTTCTGTTGATGGGCATTTGGGTTATTTCCAAGATTTAGCTATTACAAATTGTGCTGCTATAAACATGAGTGTATATATATCATTGCAGTATGATGTTTTTAGACCTTCCAGGAAGAAAACAAGAAGGGGAATAGCTGGGTCACATGGAACCTCTAGTTCTAGTTTTTTGAAGAATCTCCACTGATTTCCACAGTGATTGCTCCAGTCTACACTCCCATCATTGGAGATTTTTCCCATAGCCCGTCCAACATTATTATTAATTTCTTGATGATAGCCATTTTTTCTGGAGTGAGATGGAATCTCAGCATTGTTTAATTTATATCTCTCAAATGACCATGATGGTGAACATTTTTTCATGCATTTATTTGCCATTAGTATTTCTTCATCTGAAAAGTATATATTCATCTCAGATACCCATTTTTTGATTGGGTTTTTAAATTTGGGAGCCTGATTTTTTTCAATTCTTTATATGTTTTAGATATAAGACCTTTGTCTGATGGACAAATGGCTATAATTTTTTTACACTCTGGGTTGTCTTTTCACTCTTGACAATGCCTTTTGCTATATGAAACCTTTTTAATAGAATGAAGTCCTAGTTTTGAATCTGTGTACTATTTCTTGTGTGATCAGTTTTGTTCCTGAAATCTTTCTCCCCACCCCTCCATGTCTTCAAGAATTCTGCCTTCTTCCAGCAGATTTAGTGTTTCTATTTTAATACTTAGATCTTTGATGTATGTTGATTTTAGTTTAGTGCATGGTGATAGACAGGGATTTAGTTTTAGTTTTGGCATGTGGAAAGCCAGATTTTCCAGTACCATTTATTAAAGAGGCCGTGTTTGGCCTCTTTGTCAAAGATAAAGCGGTCGAGTGTATCTGCATCTTCTAATCTGTTCCATTGATCCTTAGGCCCGTGTGTGTGTGTGTGTGTGTGTGTGTGTGTGTGTGTGTGTGTGTGCGCGCGTGCCAGTATCATGCTGATTTTATCACATTAGCTTTGTGGTATAATTTCAAGTCAGTAGTTGTGATGTCCCCTGCCTTGTCATTGCTGCTGAGAATTGTTTTTACTATGCAAGGTCCCTTCTGGTTCCAAAGAATTTTAGGAATGTTTTCTCTAGTTGTGTGAGATGTGAAAATGGTAGTGTGAACAATCTTGGGAGTATGGCCATTTTCTCTATGTGGGTTCTTCCTATTCATGAATAAGAAATATCTTTCCATTTTTTATATACTCTTTGATCACATTTTTCAGAGTACTGTAATTTGCAGTGGATAGATGTTTTACTTTCTAAGTGTTTTTTTTTTAATTGTGAAAGGTGTTTACCTAATTTTGTTTTTGTTGAGTTTACTGTTTATGTACAGGAATGCTATTGATTTTTGAGTGTTGATTTTGTATCCAGCTACACTATTGAATTTGGTTATTATATTTTACAAGTCTTTTGCTGGAGTTATGGAGGTCTTCTTTGTAGAGTATCATGTCATCTGCAATAATGATAATTTAACCTTTTCTTTTCCTGTCCATACTCCTTTTATTTCTTTTTCTTATCTAATTGGTCTGGCTAATGTGTTCAGAACTATATTGAATAAGAGTGGTGAGAGTGGATATCCTTCTCTTTTCCCTGATTTTAGAGTGAAAGCTTTCAGTTTTTGACCATTCAGTATGATGTTGGCTGTTGGTTTGTCATAGATAGCTTTCATAGATGGCTTTTACCAGATTAAGGTAAAGACCATCTATTCCAGTTATCTGTAAGGTTCTTACAACAAGTGGATGTTAGAGTCTGTCAGATTCTTTTTCTGCTTCTGTTGAGATGATCATGTAATTTTTGTATTTGGCTCTGTTGATATAGTGTATTACATTTATTGATTTGCATGTGTTGAATCATCCCTCTATCCCTTGGATGTATCCCAGTTGGTCATGGTATGTAATCTTGATGATTTGCTACATTCTGTTTCCCAGTATTTTTTTGAGAATTTTTTTGTCTATATTTGTTAGGGAGATTGGCCTGTAATTTTCTTTTTCAGGTTGGGTCCTTCTCTGGTTTTGGTATCAGATTTTTTGCATTGAGGAATGATTTTGGGAATATTGCATCCCTTTCAATTACATTAAAGAGTTTCAGCATTAGTGGCATTAGATACTCCCTAAATTTCATGTATAATCATCAGGACTTGGGCTGTTTTTTGTTGGTAAATTTTTAATTATATTTTCAATTTCATTACTTTTGGGTTACTTAGAATTTTTGTATCTTCTTTTTTTAAAAATTTCATTTAAAGAGGGGAAAATAAAGCAAAACAGGAAAAAAAGGGTAGAAACTACAGAATTTCAAAAAAAAATGGTCAATAAGAAATCACTAGTTGATACATTACATATTGTCTTCTTGGATGTAGTTGTTCATGTTACAAAATCAAAGCATACAGAGTGGACATTCAGACAGTAAGGCTGCAAACATCTCAGTTCTCTGATCTAACAAAAACTTAGCAACATATAATTATCAATCTTACACCCTTAAATATATATGGAGTTATATCCTTTAGAGCAACTGCTTTTCCTCCTTTTGCTTTTTAAGTCCATTATCTGTTTAGTTATATCATGTTTCAGGTTGCTCAGTACCTTACTGATCTGTTTTGTTGTTACTTACTTTTTAAAATTTTTTCTTATTATTTATTTAATTCTGAAGGTAGTAAAGTACAGCAGAACAAGACAGGACATAGCCAACTGAGGCAGTGCAGTGAAATTGGTACAGAACCTCACAGCAGGCCACCAGGACAACAGCAATAGGCACAATAGTACATCTGGTTTTCTTCACAATAGTTGTTCCTTCAATCAGGCAGAGCAATATCAAAGGAAATACCGAAATTACAAGAGCAGAATATTGAATAGAGCAATGCCATTGATCAAAACAGAGCAAAACAGTGATAAAAATATTTGCCCTCATAGAGATGGCATAAGAAAATCCCCCTTATTTGCTATATCGCATATAGTCAAACTTGCAAGACATGCTCAGATCTCCGGCTCTCACTTGCTGCTGGGGTGGGTTGGGGTGTTGATTCTTAGCCCGTGCCCCGGTAGGCTCACAGCCACTCACCAGAGTGGTGAACTGGCTGCCTGTTTTCCTAGTGCCCCAAGGTCCAACATGGCATGTCGTGGATCTCAGGAAACGCTGATATGGTTCTTGCCCTGGGGCGGCCGTGGCTTGCTGGGCCACAGCCACTTACCAGAGTGGCATGCTGGTGGCTGCCTGTTTTCCCAGCGCCCCAAGGTCCAACATGGTGCGTTGCGGATCTCAGGAAACGCTGATATGGTTCTGTATCTTCTTGATTCAGTTTTGGCAATTCATACACATCTAGGAATCTATTTTTTTGTGTTTTCCATCTTACTACACTACTGGTTCTCAAAGTAGGTACTTATGATCTTTTGAATTTCTGCAGGATTGGTTATGCTTTCACCCTTTTTCTTCTTAATTGTATGAATTTGAGTCTTTTTTTTATAATAAAGTTGGCTAACAGTTTTTTAATTTTATTTAATCTTTCAAAGAACCAACACTTTGATTCTTTGATTCTTTGTATTGTTTTCTTAGTCTCGATTGCATTAATTTCTGCTCTTTTATAATTTCTTTCCTCATAGGAGTTTTGGGTTTATTCTTCTTTTAAGTTTGAGGTTCAACATTAGGTTATTTGAGCTCATTGTGTTTTCCTGTTATGCAAATTCACTGCTATAAATTTCCCTCTTAGGACTGCTTTTTTTGCATCCCATAAGTTCCAGTATGTTGTATCAGCATTACCATTTAATTGTAGGTACTTTTTAATTTCTTCTTTAATTTTCTCTGTGACTCATTGGTTGTTGGGGTGGGTGTTATTTAATTTCCATATGTTTATGTAGCTTTTGTGGTTTCTTTTGCCATTGATTTCCATTTTCATTGCACCATGATCATATAATATACGTGGGATAATTTCAGTTCCTTGCATTTATTTAAGCATGTTCTATGGGTTAGGGCTAGTACTTGGTCTGTTTTGGAGATTGCCCTATATGCAGCTGAAAAGAGTGCATATTCTGATGTTATGGAATGAAACACTCTGTAGACATCTAGTAAGTCCATTTGTTCACAGATTTGGTTTTAGTTCTGACTTTGTTGGTTTGTTTGTCTAGTTGATTTATTTGTGACAGTGGGGTATTAAGGTCCCCCATTATAATTGTGTTAGTGTTTATTTGATTTTCATGCCCATATTTTATGTAGTTGGCTGCACTGGTACTTGGTGTGTATATATTTATGATTATAATATCTTTTTGAAGTGTTTCCTTTACAACTGTGTAGTGACCTTCTTTGTCCCTTTGATCAGCCTTTACTTGAAGTTCACAATATCTGAAAATAGAATAACTACTCCTGCTTTTTTGGGGGTTCCTGTTGTATGAAGTATTGTTTTCCATCCTTTGACTCTCAGTCTATGAATTTCTTTTTGAATTAACTGTGTTTCTTGCATGCAGCATATTGTTGGATCTTGCTTCTTGATCCATTTTGCCTGTCTGTTTCTTTTGATTGGTGAATTGAGACCATTAGCATTGGTGAATATAACTGATAATGTATTGGTTTATCTTTCTTGTATTATTTTCCTATTTTTGGTTCCCTGTCTTTCTCCTCTGTTTAATTGCTTAGCCTGTCTGGTGGCTTCTTTCTGTTGGTGTTCTTGATATTGTGGTCTTCATTTTCCCCTTCTAAAATACCCTTCAGAGCATTTTGGAGAGCTGTTTTGGTGGTCATGAATTTCTTCAGTTCTTTGTCATGGAAGCATCTTATTTCTCTGTTGATTTTTAAAGATACATTTGCAGACTACATCAGTCTGGATTGGAGGTTGTTTTCTTTTAGGACTTGAAATACCCTAACCCTTAACCCTTGATTTAAGGGTTTGTGTTGATAAATCTGCTATCATTCTGATGGGTTCTCTTTTATAGGTGATGTTTCTTTTCTCAAACCACTTTTAATACTAAGTTCTTGTGCTGAATTTCTGGAAGTTTGATAATTAGATGCCTTCCTATAGATTTTATTTGGTCATGGCTATTTGGAGTTCTTTATGCTTCACTTAACCTGTTTGTCAAATTCTTTTTCCTTGCCAAGGAAGTTTTCTTTGTGTAAAGATTTTTTTTTAATGGCATTTGTGCTATCTCCAGCTTTCTCTTTGATGCCAGTCAGTCTTAATTTGTTCTTCATTATGAAGCTGTTGGATTAATTTTTCATAATCTATTCTATTTTTAAGATAGCTTTCTTTTTATGGTTGCTAGCTACAATCCTGTCTTCTAGATCTGATGTTCTGTCCTCATCTTCATTCCATCTGTTGTGTATGCTTTCAGTGGTGTTTTTAATCTCTTGGATTTTTGTTTGGGTCTGCTTTATGGATTCTGTTTTTTTCCTATGTTGGATGTTTTTGGTTTCTATCATTTTCCTAAGTGCCTGTATTTTTTTTTAATTTGTATCTGCTTTAATAATTTCATTCTGATCATCTCTTTTTACCTGAAAGATTTTTTTTTCTATTTTATCCATTTGTTTTTTTTACTTCCGCTGCTATCATTTCAGAAAATTCAAATGGGTAGCTTCCAATTTCCTCTATCTCATTGTGCTTGTCTTGGGTGGGCTAGAGATCTAGGGTTGCATTTTGCTGCTGTGTCTTGTCATTTTCTATTTTTTATTATATTTTGTTTTCTGTGTTGATGCTTCTAAATTTCTTATGGTAGATAGTATCACTATCTACTATCACTACTATCACTAGTATTGAGACTTGAATACTACTGGTAGTATTGAATACTACTATCACTAGTATTGAGACTTCCCTAGGATGTCTTGTATGGTAGATAGCTTCATCGCTAGTATTGAGACTTCCTCAAGGATGTTTTGTAGGTGTAGGTGGTTTTTGTTCTTTGTGTCTATCCCAAGACCCTATATCCCAATTTTTTTTTTTTTAATCGGTACCGGGGATCGAACTCACGACCGCATGCTCAAAAGGCAGGCGCTTATGCTGCTGAGCTAAATCCCCAGCCCCCCAGTTTGTTCAGGATGAGAAATTTCTGTCTTTTTGGTTTAGCTCTCGGTCTTTTGCTACTGGACTATGCTGATGGTTATGACCCCAGACAATCACAGTATTGTCAGACAAGGAAAAAAGCTGATTGTAACACATACAACTTCCTAGCTAAAGTAGTAGAGTTAGCAATAACAATAGCATCAAGCACAGTCTAGCTACTGACAAACTGTTAACCTGATATTTTAAATCATAAGAGCAAGTTCTACAGGTATATGACAAAATTGAACTTATACTAGGAACTTGTGCACGATGAGTTTTCCCTTATTAGAGTGATTCTACCCTACACGTGGGGATTTAAAAGTACTAGGGGAAAGGACAGAGAGATAAATGAGGACAAATAGAGTAGATGCCAGGCTGGAGGGCAAATGATGGTCACCCAAGTTTTGGTACACTACAGAACACTGGAGGAAAGAATGCCAGAGAAAGCAAAAGAATACTGAAGTGAACTAGAAAGAAATAATGAAAATACCATAAAATCAAGAGAGATTGTTGAGGAAAGAGAAAGAAGACAAATAGAAGGAAACAGAAAAGTAAGAAACCTAAAAGGTGAAAAAAGGAAAAGAAAGAAAGAAAACCAATTAGACAGAAAAAGGAAAACCAATCAAACAAAAAAATATTAAAATTTCTCTGGTGTCTACATTTCTCTGGAAGTGTCCAAGTTGGATCCCAGAAATGTGCTGTGTAATCCCATCAAGTTAATGTAGAATTTGTGCTGTGTGAGGCACTGATCTTGGCCTCTGACTATGGGAGCTGGGACGTCTTAAGTTGACAACATTCTGGATATCTCCTTACAGTGTTTGTGTCCTCATCCCTCTGTAGCTGTGGTACCCGCAGGTAGGGAAAGCCTGGGGTTGTTCCCAGAAATGTATAGTTGGCTCCTTTCGCACTTTGCACAGCTCTCTCTGTTCCATACCACTGATTCCTCTCACATGCCAGCCTTTGGGCAGGAGAAGTGTCCTTTTCCCACTGCAGACCAGGCCTGCTTACCTGCTAATGCTACTGGGCTAAAGCTGCTCTGCTTGTCTCAGACCAGGGGACACTTCTAATCCTTTTTATCTGGGGCTAAAACTGAGTTTTGATAGCCACCATAACAGAGTCTAGGTGGTTCTAACTCCTGCCTTTCAGCAGAATTTTCCCTAGTCTGCTTCCCACCTGCTGGCAGTGAAGTGATCCAGGATCCTTCTGCTGCTGGAGTTCACCCTGAGCTCTTTGTAATAAAACAGCGACCCTCCCTGCCTGCTGCTGTTGCACATGTCTGTGTGCTGAAGCACAGTGCCGGTTGTCCTCACTTACCAACTGATAACTTGTATTCTCACTGCTGCTTCAGGCTTTTCCATATCGCTGGTCCCTGCCTCTGTTGATTGTTGATGTTATTTCTTGTACAGTTGAGGTTCTGGTGAGAAAGTCTGTCTATGCCTATGACTTCAAGTTTAACATACTTTATTTTCTAGTAGATTATGTGTTTGTGTTTTAATATTTATATCTTTGATGCATTTTGATTTTAGTTTGGTACATGGTGAAACATACTGATCTAGATTTATCATTCTGCATGTGTGTAGCCAGTTTTCTTAGCACTGTTTGTTGAAGAGTCTTTCCTCCAGTATGTTTTTGCTTGTTTGTCAATTGTAAGGTATCTCAAAATATCTAGGATTGTTTTTGCATCCTGTGTTCTGTTCCACTATTCTGCTGATCTATGTGTCTGTTTTCTGCCAGTACTATGCTTTTTTTATCACTGTAGGTGCTGTTGGTATTTTGATCAAGATTGCATTAAATCTGTATATCAGTTTTGGAAGTATGGCTATTTTGGCAAAAGAGGATAGCGAATGTCTATTTTCTGATGACCTCTTCAAACTCCTTTTTCCTAGTACTAAAGTTTTCATTGTAGAGATCTTTTATTTCCTTAATTAAATTAATTCCTAAGTGTTTAATTTTTCGTGATACTATTATGCTTTCATAATTTCTTTCTTGGTAGGTTCATTATTGCTTTCCTAATTTGCTTTACTAATTTCTTTCTTGGTGGGTTCATTATTGATGTATAGGAATGCTGTTGATTTTTGTTTGTTGATTTTGTGTCTTGCTACATTACTGAATTTGGTTATTAATTCAATAAGTGTTCTTTGTATGATTTTTGGGGGGGTCTTCTATGTAAAGGATCATGTCATCTGCAAATAATGATAATTTGACTTATTCTTTTCATATATATGTCACTTATATTTCTTTCTCTTGCCTGATTCTCTGGCTAATGTTTCGAGTACTCTAATGAATAGGAGTAGTGATAGTAGACATATTTGTCTTGTTCCTAATTTTAGAGGCAAAGCCTTCAGCTTTTTTCAAATTAATATTATGTTGGCTGATCAGTTTGTTTGCTAGTTCCGCTCTTTTTGGTTATGTCCTCTTTAAACTCGGTGAATTTCTTTACTTCATCTTTATTTCATCTTTAATTATTATTACTTTCCTTTCCATCAGTGTCCTTTGGGTCTGCTTTGGGAGTGTTGGAAATCTTTGGAGGCATTTTGTTACCTTTTTTCATGTTCCTATTTATTGATTGATAAATTATGCTGAAAGTTTAGGTCAAATCAAATGAAAAGAGTTTTTTGCTGGTGTGAATATACCTAGTTATTCTGTTTTTCTGTGGTGCCTTATTCATTAGGAGGTGTTTGCCACCTCATTGTGTCAGTGGATCCAACTGTACATCAACCACAAACATTAAAACTTGTTTTGATAATTTCATCTTTTTGTCTATACTCCTTCCATACTATATTATGCTAATATTTGTGGTTCATCTGGGATGTGGAAAGTGGGGGAAAGGAGAGACAAGGGGAAAGGGATGAGATTATGTCAGTGGGGAGAGAAGGAGGTACAAGACAAGTCAGTAGTAAAAAGTACAAAGTCAGCTAGGTGTGATGGCACACATTTGTAGTTCCAGCACTAGGGAGGCTGAGTCAGGAGGATTGCTAGGAGTTAAGGTCTGCCTAAAGCTACATAGTCAGTTCAAGGCTAACATGATCTATATATGAGACCCTGTCTCAAAAAACAAAACAAAATAAAAAATAAGAGGTCATACTCTGTTGGAATTATTTTTATATCTTTAGTAAAGAGTTAGTATTGAAGAGATTTGAAAGTGTGTTGGTGTAGGCAGGAGAAGGGATGCAGATAAATGTACAGTTTGAGGAAGGCTGTAAGATTATCAGAACCTGTTCATATATTTGTAGGTAGTTTTTTTTTCTTCCAAATCCAATTTTTAAAGGATTACCCTGATAATGCTTTTGAATGGTACTGTTTAATTTGTAGCACTGGTTAATTGTTATTCTCTAACACACTTATACAGGCTTCTGTTACATTTATGCCATTACGTAAGTAGCGAAGAGGGAGAAGGCAAGGAGGTGAGATAATGAGAGAGGAGAAGAATAGGGAGGAAGAAAGTAAAAAATTAGAAGAGAACGCTGGGCATGGTGGCACACACTTGTAATCCTAGCACTTGAGGGCGAGTCAGGAGGATTGTCATGAGTTTGAGGACAGCCTGAACTACACAGCAAGACCCTGTCTCAAAACGAAATGAAGGGCCGGGGGTTTTGCTCAGCGGCATAAGCGCCTGCTTTGCAAGCACGAGGTCGTGAGTTTGATCTCCGGTACCCCAAATAAATAAATAAATAAATAAATAAATAAATAAGGTAGATGAAAAGGACTAAAATAGAGCAAGTAAAAGGAGAAAACCTTGAAGAATAAAGTGTCATAACCAAACAATAAAGAAACAAGAACCAGAAGGAAGAGATGAACAAAAAGACCAAAATTAACAAAAGAAACAGAAAAGGAAAAAAAACAAACAAAAGACTCAAGATGACCTAATTTAAATGAAGAAGCAAGGAACCAACAAAAATAAAAACCTTCACACAGTTGTTACACCACTAACACAGAACACATCTGCACAGTTCCCTTTACACCTGGGAAACAGTCTTATTGTAAACAGCAAGCAGTTTACCTCTGTAGGCCAGTGTTGCCTGCCCAAAGCTGTAAAGGGTTGCTCCCTCCAAATATGTATCCTAGTTGCAGTAGGTTGTGCCTGTGCTCCAGGCATGACCCACTACAGGCCTCCGTGGATCCAGTGTCCTTAATTTATTTGGAGGAGTAAACATTGAAGATGTCTCTTCCCTCCACAGGTTTTTCTTGACCAGTATTTGGCCAATGGTCACTGGCCCAGGCAACATTTACCTTACCTTCTGTCTGTCCACTGACGTCTGTGTATCTCAGCCCTACCCACAAAACCTAGTGCTACCCCTCTTTGCCAGTGTAGAGTGGTGGGCAGGACTTTCCACCTTTCAGACCTTTCCAGTTTTTGGAGAAACAATAAGCACTCACTCTGCTATAGCTCTACCAAGTCCCTCCCTGACCTGGGCATCAATGTCTCCTTTCATAGATCTCACTGCTCTACTGTTTTGCGTATTTGTCACAGACTGGGTTTCCATCTCTCTGCTGTCCCCAGCTAGGCGGTGGTGGGGCTGCCCTTTGGGAACCTGCTGGCAGTTGTAGTGAGCTGAAGGTTTCACAGATAGTACTCCTATTGTATGTTGAAGGAAAAGTGACTTATTTTTTCCTGTGTCAGACAAGCCTTTCTTCCCATAGTCCCATGGTCTAGAGTGCTGCTGTTCATAAGACATGGTACATGAGGATTTGTTCTACCCCATGCTGGTTTTGGCATCTTTAAATCCCTTGGTTGTATATCTCATTTGCCATGCCCAGTCAGGAGGTAATAGTAATTGTGTCTATTCAGTAGGCCAGACTGTCACCAAAAGGCCAGATCCCTCAGTCCAGTCCTTTCCCAGGATGCCTGGTCTGAAGTGGAGGTGGGGTTCCATGATCCAGGAATGGTCTGATTTCCCATCACACACATTTTAAATACTGGGTTTTAGTCAAGCTGGATTTTCTTTTCCTTTGTCCTGTATCTAACTTTATCTTTCACCCCTGCATCAGGATATCTGCTTTTCTTCAACACCAGTGTGGAGCCACTCACTCTTGCTTTCACACCACACCCTCTGTGGCCCTCTTCTCTCTTACTACTAAGAATTTTTGTTACTGTTCATATTTTGATTTTTGATTTGTATGGGGAGTTTTATTCTGCTGCTTTTAGATTAGTTCATCAAGTCAGTCTTTCAGCCCTTATTCAGTACTACTGTGTGTTTGGTAATATACTGTCTTGAAGCCAAGGTAAATATAAGTGTGTTGCAATCCCTGTCCTTGAGACTTTCTAGATCACTGGAATGGAAGAAAGGAAGTTGACACCAAAGAGTTAAGTGTTCTGATAAACAGGGTCTGTATTCTAGAGCATAGTGGTTGGATTTGGAAGACTCACACAAATTTGGCTAAAATTAGTATAACCTGGATCTACACCTGTGTTCCTTAATGCCTCTGAGCCTGTGTTCCTTACTTCTCAAATGGGAAAGTAGTGTTCCTGGACAAAGAGCTCGTGGGAGGTGAAATGAGGAAATGTGTGAAGTGCCTGTGTAAGTACTTAATAAGCGACAACTGTATTATAAAACATTATTAGAATAGCATAATAATGTGAGAACTTAAAAGACCACGCATATACACTGTAAATAGTTTATATATACTTTTTTCATTATATATAAGTGGACAATTGGTAAATCTATGATTAAAAAAAGGGTTGCATATATAAATCTGGTTGTAAAATGGTTCATTTTTACGTACTGTTTTAGGTACCAAAGCAGCCAGACTCACAGCCTAATTCTGATAACCTAAATCGCCAAAGTGAATGTGGGAAAAAACAAGTGTCTTACAGAACTGACATTGTTGGTGGTGTACCCATCATTACTCCAACTCAGGTAACAGTTCTTTTTTGAGGATTTCATTGCATATCATTTTTGAATTATCCAAACTAAAACACCACATCTCTTCTAAACTAATAAAATACTGAATTACTAGAAAACCTACTGTTTTTTCCTGTTCTAAAAGTATATTGTAAAAAAAAAAAAAAAGTATATCACAGATAAACATTTAACGGTTTACATGTTTCTTGGAGCCTTGTCATGTGTACTACACACTCCCCCAGAAATGGAGACATGAGTTCCATGTTGGGCTTTGTAAATAGTTTTTCACTTATCATAAGCATTTTCCTAGACATCACATGATATTCTAAGCTATTTTCCATGACTACAGAGTAGTTCTGCCATGGAGTTTTCATAATTTTCAAATCCAATATGGAGTACTTATTCTCCTTCTCTTCTCTTTTTCTTATGAAAAACTTCTTACAGTTTGAACTTTATAGTCACAGATGATGTTTTATAATGATAAATTCTTAGAAAAAATTTGCTGAGTCACAGTTTGCAAATATGTATAATTTTTTTAAGATTGATTTTTCTACAACTTAGACTAGATAAGCTAAACAAAAGACTAGAATTTTTCTTAATGGTGTCCCAAAAGTATGATATGCTGATGTCTTACTTGAGTATTAGAAAAAATATAAATTTATAAACAATTTTTATGATATTAAAACTTCTGTATGAATTTAGGTTTCTTGTATTGCTGTTGATAGAATGCTTGTCAATAAGTTTTTTGAGTGTTATTGTCAATGTTGGACATTTGTGTCTTTTGAACTTAAAGGATTTTAATACTTTATAAATCTTTTAAATCAAATTATATATCATATTTCAGGTATTTTGCTAGCAGAGAATTATTAATGGAAAGAAAAATCACACAACATTATTTACATATTGTGTGCTTTCTTTATTTTGGAAAAAGATGTATCAGTGAACAAAAATCCCTGCTCTTTTGGCAGTTTTCATTTGTAACCAGAATTGAATAAAAAAATTAAATAGGATTGTGTATGTTTTGGTTTTTCAAAAAGCAGTTGTTTTAACCTGTTAAACTTCTAGTTATAGCTAGACTAAGCTGCTTTTTTTTGTATTATGACTTATATTGATGTAAATTTTTTGCCTGTGTTGATGTAGATTTTTTTGCCTGTGTATCTGTGGCTAACTTAATTTGAATTCTATGTGAGATGCCATCTTGAAAATTCCAAATAATTGTACTGTTTTACTATTTTGCAGTATAGTTTTAAAAATTATTTATTCATTGTGAAGGCTTTTAGAGATGTACTATACTATCAAGAAAATGTTAAATCCTATTTGCTTGATAAATTTATTTAGTAAATATAGAGTAAGCAGTGTGTTAAATACTAGCATTACAAATTTAAGAACATAGTGTCATTTTGGTATCTATATAAATGTAGAATAGCTTAAAAATTCCTCAAGATATTCATGGTGGTTAGGGCTTAGTTTTTCTACTGAATTTTAGAAGTTCTTGAAAATAAACCCTTGCGTGATTTATAAGATTCTATGTTATCTAGTGTCATAAATTAACAAGAAGTCAGTGCTTTAAGGAGCATGAAATCCTGGGTATAGTTTTTAAAAAACATTTGGGCTTGCATGTGAAACGTAAAACTACAATGCTTTCAGGAGAAACCATAGGAGGAAATTTTTAAGATCTATGACTAAGCAGAGTTT
The DNA here is from genome assembly GCA_004027455.1 of Hydrochoerus hydrochaeris. Classification (NCBI taxonomy): domain Eukaryota; kingdom Metazoa; phylum Chordata; class Mammalia; order Rodentia; family Hydrochaeridae; genus Hydrochoerus; species Hydrochoerus hydrochaeris. Next base: position 119,196 of record PVLA01003737.1, read on the forward strand.
TTAAGAGCTGGCATCAAAAATATAGTCCATAAGGGGAAAAGATAGGTAAATTGAACCTCATTAAATTTTAAAGTTGCTTTGTAAAAGACTGTTTCAAAAATGAAAAGCTATATACACTGGGAAAAAAATACTGTTGGCCTTATAGTCAACAAAGCCAACAGAGGACTTGTATCAAGAACTTATGAAGAACTCTCTAAACTCAATTCAAAAAACAAAAATCCTAGTTAGAAAGTGGGAAAACTTCATGATAACTCAGAAAAACAAAACATGAAATACTATACTGATAGCAAGTGAAAAGATGGTCACCATTAGTAGCCACCATTAGTAGCCAATAGGGAAAAGTGAATTAATACCACAGTGAGACACCATATTTATCAGAATGGATAAAATAAAAATTGATGTCAATACAAATGCCAACAAGAATGAGAAGAAATTGGATCTCTCACCTATTGCTGGTGGAATATTGGTGGTTGTTGTGGGTTGTTTTGTTTTGTTTTGTTTTTTTTACCAGGAATGGAATTTAGGACCTTGTATAATGTTGTTTTATAAAAGTAAATTTACATTTGCTATACAACTCAGTATTTGCACTCCTAGCCATTTATCCTAAAGAAATGGATAACCATAACTCTGAAGATAACAATATGCAATGTATTAATTATTGTTACTCTCCTATTGCCTTGTTTTGAAATTCTATTTTTTCTTCCTTTTATTATTAAAAATAAAATGAAATGAATGATTAGTTTGGCATTGTGGCACACACCTGTAATCCCAGCACTTGGGAGACTGAGACAGGAGGATTGTCGGGAGTTTGAGGCCAGCCTGGGCTTCGTAGTGAGTTCAGGGCCCCTGAGCTACACAACAATTCCCTGTTTTGAAGGGAACAAAAAGAAAAGGATGATTGTGTTCACAGAAAAATCTGTACATGAGTGTTCATAGTGGCCAAGAGCTAGAAACAACTCACATACTCTTTAACAGGTGGTCAGATAAATAGTAGTTCATGTCATGAAGTACAGCAGTAAAAAAGAATGAAATATTGATTCAAGAAACAAACTGAATGAATTGTCACAGAATTATGCTGAGTAAAAAGAACCAATCCCAAAATACTACCTTAAGTGTGCTTCCACTTACATTCTCAAAATACCAAAATGATAGAGAACAACTCAGTGGTTGCATGGGATTAGGGGTAAAATCTCTGAAAGAGTAACACAAAGAAACCTTTGATCCTAGTTGTGGTCAAATCTGCATATGTGATAAAATGACATAGAATTGTATATACACACATAAAAAATGAGTGTGTGTAATGCTGGTGCAGTCTGTGTAAGATTTGTGATGTACTGATGTCAGTTCCTTAATATGTTCCCTATATATTCTATATGTAGTTTTACTGCTGGGGGAATCTGAAGGATACATAGAACCTCTTGTCGTCCTCTACTTTTTTATTTTTTACTTATAATTTTCTGTGAATCTGTGTAATTATTTCAAAATAAAAAGTCCCTCCCCCAAAAAAGGCACTACTAATAGCCAGGATTTTTATATAGCATTAGAAGTAGAAATTTGTGCTTTGACAATAAAAAAGTTATGACGAAGTATCTCAGATTAATTAGAAAACTCTTCACTTCAAGATCTGTGTTCCTCCCAGACCTAAAATTATAATACAAAGCTACTGTGATAAAATCATCATGCTATTGGCAAAAAATAGGCCTGCGGGATCGGTGGAACAGAATAGAAGATGCAGGCACCACTCCAAACACACTCAGCTGCTTTATTGTTGACAAAGGGGCCAAACATGTTCACTGGAAGGCATATAGTCTCTTTCATAAATGGTGCTGGAAAAACTGGCTTTCTACATTCTGAAGATTAAAACAAGATCCATGTCTATCACCATGCACTAAACTAAAGTCAAAATGGATCAGAGATCTAAATATTAAAATAGAAACACTAAATCTGCTGGACGAGAAATAGGCAGAAATCTCAAAGACAGGGTTTAGACAGAGACTTCATGAGCAAAACTCAGGCTACAAGGGAAATATTACAAAGAATCAACAAACGAGATCTCACTTTATTGAAAAGCATTTGCACGACAAAAGAAATCACCAACAGAGTGGAAAGGCAACTCACAGAGTTGGAAAAAAATCATAGCTATTTGTCCCTCAGACAAAGGAATTATATCTAGATCATACAAAGAATTGAAAAAAGTCAGACCACCAAATTTAAAAACCAAATCCAAGAATGGGCATCTGAGATGAATACAAAGTTCTCAGATGAAATACAGATGGCAAATAAACACATGAAAAAATGTTCAACATCATTGTCATTGAAGAGATGAAAGTTAAAACAATAGTAAGATTCCATCTCACCCCAGAAAGAATGGCTATCATCAAAAAATTAGCCAATAACAAATGCCGGTAAGGCTGTGGAGTAAAAGGAACCCTTCTCCTCTGCTGGTGGAAATGTGGACTGTTGCACCCACTGTGGAAATTAGTGTGAAGATTCCTTAAAAAACTAGGATTAGAGGTCCTATTTAACTCAGCTGTTCCCCTTCTGGGTATCTTCCCAGAAGAATTAAAAACATACCACAGCGATATATGTGCACTCATGTTTATAGTAGCACAGTTTATAATGGCTAAATCTTGGAAAAAATCTAAATGCCCATCAGCTAAGGAGTGAATAAAAAAGATGTGTTTTTAAAAATAGAATGGAGTATTACTCAGCCATGAAGGATAAACTTGAGACTTTTATAGCTAAATGGATTCAACTCGAGACCATATTCATAAGTGAAATAACTCAGAACCATATATGTAAACATTGTATTGTTTCACTAGTGTGAGAAACTGAATGAGTAAATAAGATCCAAAATGTACAACAAGTATTTGTGAATTGGGAAGAAACTGTTCAAAAGAAAAGATAAACTGTGATGGAAAGGGTAAAGAAAAGGGAAAAGAAAAAATATATTTATATACAATATAGTTATGATGGTGATACAGCTAGTTTTTCATCATTCATTGAAAAGAAAGGTTTGTGCTAATACTGTTTGGACAAGATACCATGCCTATATCTTGTACTCTGAACTCTACAAAGTCAACAGTATGCAATGTATTAATTATTGTAACTCTCCTAGTAATATGTTTTGAAACTTTTATTATTTTATTTTTTTCTCTTTAAAAAAATTAAAATAAAAAAACTGTGTTCCTGACTACAGTGAGATCTTAGGATTTTCTAGGATAACAACATAAAATGGAAGTATGTTTCAAAGGTAAGAAACAAAAGCATTTATTTATTTTGCTTCATTTTAGAAAGAAGAAGTAAATGAATGTGGTGAAAGTACTGACAAAAATAATTTGAAAAGGTCGCAAAGCCATCTTCCTTACTTTACTCCTAAACCGCCTCCAGACAGTACAGTTATCAAAGCTGGATATTGTGTAAAACAAGGAGCAGTGGTGAGTAACTTAGCAGAATGTGTAACATAATGAAAGATGATGCTGCACTAGCAACTCGCACGTTATTCAGATAGTTTGCATTATTTTATACAAGACTGAAAGTGAAGACTGGCATGCTGGGAAGGACATCAGGAGGTAGAGCTGGGATTATTCTGTATTTATAATGCAGTGCTGTTATTTCCTTGGCCTGTGGACAGCTGAGTGAGTTAATACCGTTTACACTGACCTTCAGTTTTGATTTAAACTAACAGTTAAAATTTATTCCAGAATGTTCTTCTGATGATTCCCCACACCTGTAGGAATGGGTGAGGGGAAAAGCTCCCCTAGAGAGGTAGCAAGCATCTTGAGGCTGGAGGAATGAGTGGTGGGATTGGCCTGACCTCAGTGGACGTCTCTGTGGGCTTAGACTACTTAATCTCCTGATTCTGTTTTCTAAGGAAAACCATTTACAAAAATTAAGATCTAGAGGGAGTTTTGGAAAGATGAAAGTTAGAAAGTTGTAGCCCATGGCATAAAACCTAGTACTCAGGAAAAGCTGTTATAGGGGAGCCCAAAGAATGCCACACAGCTCCATGATGGAAGATTTCTGCAAAAACAAGTACGTCAGTATTTCTAAGGAAACAGGTGCTTTTCTAAACTTACTTTGTTTGTATGAGCTAAATCTTTAGAACTGCATGAGAAAATAAAAGATAGGATGGTATGTAGGAATAAAAAGGTACTTAAAACCCTATTGGGAGTTCTGCTTGAACTGCTCATCTCTTTCTAGCAACTGATTCTTTTAGGTCAGCCCAGGGAAAGTTCTAGTCCTGTTTGACCTTTCACAGGGCTCAGAGAAATGAAGACAAGGACTGGAGTTTTCTCACTGTACAGCTTCTGTAGGTGGAGTCATTTCTCACCAGGCTGTGATACTCAGTATCTACTAATTGAGGTTTTGAAAGGAAGAGTCCTTCCTCTTTGTTTTTCTCCTATACCTAGTATCAGTCACTTAGACATACTGTAGAGCATACACAAAAGCTATACTTCATTGACAAAAATGTTTGTATAAAATATTTACTTTATTAAGTATATATTGCTTTTCCACCAGGTGTAAAGTACTGGTAGAAGGATTCATGCATTTTAAAGATGGAGAAACCTGATGTGGTATAATATTTCCTGTGCTTGCTCTTTGTTGTTAGTGTTGGGAGGAAAGGGAAGTACCTTTTTATTTTTAGTTTTTTACTTTTTGACCATTAAAAGAATGAAATGTCTTAAAGATGTTAATAAAACCTAGAAGCCAACCACTACAAGTTGAACCAGGAGTTATGACCTGGGCTGCAAACAGGAGATGAGCTTTCATTTACCAGCCTTACTAAGGGAGGGCCATGTGATTTTCAGTAATTTACATTTTCTATTGTAGGTTCATATCCGAATGGTTACATGATGATTAACATTTGATATTCTTAGAAACTGAAGCCTTATTTCTGTGTTCATTTCTGGTAGATGAAAAACTGGAAGCGAAGATATTTTCAGTTGGATGAAAACACAATAGGCTACTTCAAATCTGAACTGGTATGTTTGCTACATTGTAAGTGTTGCTTTACAAATGCTTAAGTGTTACATTCAGGTGAAGTATCATTTTTTACTATCTAGCTTTGAGGGTTGAGTTTACTTTGTTGTGATGCTTCTGTATAATAGCATTTTTCTTAAATAAAAAGATAGCATCTTCTAAAAGGCATCCCACCTTAAAAGATCTAAAATTAGCCCCTTCATGTTTCCTTCATAGGGGTCATTGGAGAAGCTAGTTTATGCAATTAAGTGTCTAATGTCAGCATTTAACCTTTTGTATTTGTCTTTTCTTTCCTGCCTTAAATATTTTCTTTTCTTATTTCAGATTGACTCTTAATTTGCCCTTGTAAGCTATTTTTGTCCTGTCTGAAAATAGAATTAAAAGATTGAGATTTTCTTTCCCACTTGTTTGAGTGGCATTCTAAAATGTTTAGTACCTGAGCTCTGCAGTAGGTCGTTGCATAAATTAATTCAGGTCTCTACCTCTTGTTGTATGAAACCATTGAGAAGGGAGCCATATACTTTATTTAAACTAAGGCACCACAGCAGCACTCTTTAATAGAACTTCCTGCCTGGGTATAAATGTTCCATTATCTATAGTGTCCAGTCTGCTGTCTACTTGTAACTTTTGAGTGCTGAAAATGTAGTTAGTATAACTGAGAAACTGACCTTATTTCATCTCTAAAATTAAAACTGATTTTATTTCATTTTCATTAAGTTAAATTTACATAGTTAAACACATTCATAGCTAGTAGTTACTATATTGGAATGCGTAGCACTAAAAAATAGGGAAAAGAATGTTTAAAATTCATCTCAGGTGTCAGCTCTTCCATGAGGTTTCGCCAGGGGAGAGGAGTTGGAGCAACCAGTGCAGCTTAGGCAGAGCCCATGCGGAATGAGCAGATTAGCTCAGCATGGAGTAAGACCTGCTCATGGGAAGAAGGCTGATGGCAGAGATGCAGAATGTTTGCATGCACACACATCGGTAAAATAAGAAAATACCTTATAGTAAGGGTACTTGAAGCCAAGTTTCCTGCTGCCAAAGAAGAATAATGAGAAAAAAGAAAAAATTTGGTATTTGATTGGTGTGTTACGTAGCTTTCTGTCAGTATCTGAACTAAACAATTTAAAGGAGGAAAGGTTTATTTTGACTCATAGTTCCAGAGATTTGGCTCCATGGTTGTTTGGCTCCATTGCTTTTAGGGCTGTGGTGTGACAAAAATATCATGATGGAAGGGAATGGAAGAGCAGAGCTGCGCACCTTCTCGCAGCCAAGATGCAGAAAGGGTGAGAGAGCCACAGTCAGAGGTTCCAGGAGCCAGGCATAGGCCCACCAAGGCCACTCACTTCAGCTCATCCCCACCTCCTATTTCTAGCACTTCCCAATAATGCCATCAAATCATGATCTCATCCTTGGATCAGTGCATTAATAAAGTTACAACCCTCGTGGTCCATTCATTTGAGAAAGAATGAGAACTGCTACCAGGTCTTCAACACAATGAGATTTTGGGGAGGTGTTTTAAATAATCACATAAATTTGGAATTTCATATGTTGATGTACTTAACATACATACACAGGTATATATAAATATGCCCTGAGAAAACTGCCATTTTCCATTGAAAGAAACCTGAACTTCATCGACATTGGTAGATTCCAGAGCTGGGACAAGAGAAGTAAATGTACAGTGACTTTGGAATGTCAGAAAGCAAGGATATACTCAGGGATGACAGAGACAGGCAAAAAGACCCAAAAGCCACTTTGTAAACGTTTCTCTTAGCCAAATGTGGGACATGTGAGAGCATCCAAGCATCAAAATTAAAAATGATGGTAATAATGTTGTAGCCACTGAATAAAGTAGGGATTCATGCGTCCATACAAATAGAAACAAATAATTTCATGATGAGTGAGTATATGTCTGTAGATTGAATGAATATTCAGATAGTTAAAAAATACCTACCTACAAAATAGAAAGTAAGTGCACACAAAAAAGAGTAACTTTGGAGTCAAGAATCCTGGCAGACACTTCTTTAATCAGACAGTCAAATAATTCAAATGAGCTTGATCAGTGATGACAAGACTAAAGTAACCACCTGACAGGATAGTGTGAGAAAAACACAGTGTCACCAGTGAGATTCCTGCCAAAGGTGCATGATCTGAATCTAATCATGAAACACTAGACACATCCAAATGAAGGATGTGCTATGAAATAACTCCTTTTAGTCTGAGAGTAAAGATTATGAAAGTTAAGGGATGAATTAGCAATGGCCCCATAGTAAAAGAGAAACAGATCATAAGCAGGTCTAATTTGTGATTCTGAACTGAGTTTGTTTTTTTTTTTTTTTTCCTAATAGCATACATTTGGGGAAGTTTCCTGACTTTGGAAGTTATAATGTAATTATGTGAGAGGATATTCTTATAGGAAATACACAAAAGTGTTCAGGGATAGTGTGGACCAGGGCAGCAACTCACCTTAAAATGGTTCAGGAAAATCAACTTTTTGTGCTATATTTTCAACCTTTCTGTAAATTCATGATTGTTTTAAAAGTTGAAGAAACACTAGATGTGGTGGTACATGCCTGTCATCCAGCATTCCTGAGGCTCAAGGAATTTTAAGGCCTGCCTGAGCTACAAATTTAGCTCAAGACAGCCTGAAATACAAAACAAGAGCCTGTCTAAAAAACAAAACAGAAAATGATAAAAGAGAGAAATAGGAAACATTGAAGAGACAGTATCAGGTAGAAATGAAAAGGCATGAATAGACAGTTTATTTTAAAAGAAATTAAAATGGCCCATAAAAATGAGATTCAGCCTCACTCAAGAATAGAGAAATGCAAATTAAACTGACAGTTCTTTTCATCTCCATGAGAAGACAGGCTGAGTGAAGCGATCCTTTCCTCCAAAAGCATCTATTAATGTCATTATGTAAACAAAAGGAAGTAGGACTCCCTGAAGAAATAACTGATTTCAAAGCTGGGACAGGTAAAGTACAAGCTGAGCCCAGAAAATCTAGTCATGCCACAAAATAAGGAAGTGCCTCAGCTGCTATACCAGTAATAGTGCAGACAAGAATCTTCAATGTTTGATAAAACTAATATGCAAAATTATGTTGGGCAACACAGGTTCCAAGTTAGCACCTCACAAGATACTTAACAATGACAAAAGAAAAAACAGTAACCTTAAGCAAGATACCAGGGTAACACTCGTAATGGATCAAACCCCTGTTGTGTGCAACCTAACAGTGATACCCTAAGAACAACATACTGTCATATGTTCCACATTCTGTGGTTTCCTGTCAAAAACGTATACACTGAACATTAGCTTGAATAGACATCTGGCAATTGCAGATTGAGAGACATTCTGCAAACTAACTGGCCTGGACTTTTTAAACCTCTTAAATAAGATTTTGAAAGAACAAAACTAAACTATTCCATAGTAAAGGAGACGAGGGATATGATAGCTGATCATAAGGTACGGTCCTAGATTGCAAGATTGTTTTACTTTTGCTATAAGGAATACTTGTGGAGCAATTAATGAAGTCCGTATGGTCTGTGGATTACATAATTGTATTGCATCAGTGCTGAGTCTTTTGGTTTCCATAATTATACGTGGTTATATAAGAGTATGTCCATATTTTAGAAAATATACACTGATACTCTGCCATAAAAGGGATAAACCTGAGTCATTAGTAGGAAAATGGACACACTCTGAGACAGTAATGTTATGTGAAGTAAGTCAGACACACAGACTTAAATATTACACGGTTCATTTTATATGAAACCCCAATATATAAACTACAAATAAAAGGCAGTACAAAAATGAAATAATCCAGCATACCCAATGTATCTAAAAGTATACTTTAATTTAATGTAATTGTTTTATGTGTTTTATATGTTCTTTGACCGGTTAATCTGTGCTTAAGATAATTAACTTCATAAAGACTTGTAAAATAGACATTTTATGCTGACAAAATGAAAAAAAAAATTTAAACATTTGAAAACTAGGAATAGAGAATTAAAATGTGTCATATATATAAATATATATATATACACACACACCCTACAATGAACATAATCATTGTGCACTGTATTTACTAATAACATTTTAAAAACAAAATACACTGAAATATTTAGTAGTAAAGTTTCATCTGTATATTACCTTAAACATTTTCAATAAATATATATACCCATATATTCATGTTACTCATTTAAAAAAATATAAAATATTAGTATCTTAGAAAATAGGATACAAAGTATGTAGATATTCTTTGTGTAGTTTCTGTAAATGATTTTGTAAAATGCATAATTTGATTAAGAGAAAGTTTTCTGTGATTTAATTTTTTTTTGCTGCATAAAATAATGTTATGTCTTAATTTCATTGTAACATTAAGTAAAATTCAGAACACAAAATTTACTGAAATGTATAATATTATACTATTAGGAATCAGTTATGTCTTATATTTAGTTTTATTACCTTGGGTGAAGTATTTAATATGTCTAACCCTCAGTTTCTTTTGGAGAATAAGAGTGTATGAGTTGTAGGGTTATAGAAAGTTTAAGATGCTGGGCGTGGTGGCTCACACCTGTAATCCCAGCACTCAGGAGGCTGAGGCAGGAGGATCGTTGGGAGTTCAAGACCAGCCTGGGCTACAAAGTGAGCTCAAGGCTAGCCTGAACTGCATAGCGAGACCCTGTCTCAAAAAGACAAAAAAGAAAGAAAGAAAGAAAGAAAGAAAGAAAGAAAGAAAGAAAGAAAGAAAGAAAGAAAGAAAGAAAGAAAGAAAGGAAAGAAAGAAAGAGAGAGAGAGAGAGAGAGAGAAAGTTTAAGATGACTTTTAAAAGGCAGGACATTTACCAATAGTTAGTGTTCAATAAATGGTACTTCATATTAAAGTGATACTGGCAAAATTATATATTTATGTCAAGCTATATTGCCATCAATCCCTCAAAATACTTTGAACACACTTGCAGTTCTGTAAGTTTTCTTCCTGGATGTCTTCAGTTGCACTGTGGTGGCTGCTTCGGTGTCCTCAATTGATTGAAAACACCTTTCATAGTCTTTTTGACTTTGTGGAAGAGTCAGAAGTCATATGGTGAATACAGTCTAGGGAATAAGGCGGATCAGCACAAACCATAATTTTTTTGCAAGCCAGACCTTCTTCTGGGTACTACCCAGCATCAAATATTTTGTAAAGACATGAAAGAAAACTTCAAGAACTGCTTCAGAAAGTGCAATAAACATGTGATAAGTGTTCAAAAGAAAGGGAGGCTATTTTAAGGGGAATTGATGGCAGTGTCTTTTATTTAAAGCATTTTAAAAAACATTCACTGTATATATTTTGATCACTTTACGTATATCAAAATGACATTCCAGAAGCAGAAGTAATCTGTTTAACTGGTACATAGGGATCCATCCTAGGACCAAGTCTGATGGTTAATGGCTTTTTTTTTTAAACGTAGAAATGCCAGTTTTATTCATAGTTAATATGTTCAAGTAATAAATCTCCTTTTTCTGAAACAGATGGCCTTTTAAAATGCTACACTATCCTCAAAGCCAAAAATCTTATTTGAAACAACAGTGTGTATAAAGGTATTGAATTGATATATTCTGATGGTCTGTGGTTTAAGGAAGTAGATTTATGGCTTGGATGTGTTTCAAGAGAGACCTATAATTTTTCCGTTGGCCTACAAATAAGAAAATTGACCCTTAAAAGGATCTTAAGAATAAATGTCCTATCTCTGTTTGTTTTCTTCTTTGCCAGGAAAAGGAACCTCTCCGTGTGATACCACTTAAGGAAGTTCATAAAGTCCAAGAATGTAAGCAAAGGTAAGAAACTTGTTGGCTGATACTTGCACCACTTATTAAAACAGAGCAATACCTTAGTTTCATTATATTTTTCTAATGTAATTTTTAACTCATTAGAATTGGGATATATTAGGATTTTTGAAATCCTCAAAGTATAAAATAATTTGTTTATTTGAGAAGTAAAAATTCATAAAAAGTTTATTAATGGGAAGAAAAAATTTCAATATGAACTACTTGTACCATCAGATTTGATAAATTGTTAATGTTAGTATTTCAAAAGCACAACCAGAATAAGACCCTACAAAAAAACAAATTAGTTGCGCCTTCATCCTTTGAGCAGACTGGCAGAGTTAGAAACTTTGAACTCTAAAGTTGCGTTGTGAACTTTTTCTAAAAATAGCTATATAAAATTTATACAATTTAATACAAAAATAAAATAAATGAGAAAAATATTAAGTTTTATTAAACTAATTCAGTGTTTTACCTCTAACATTTATTGACACATACTCGGCACTGAGTAAACAAGTAAAACTATCAGACTATTGCCATTAAAGTATAATGGATAATTACTTTTTCATAACAGTGACATAATGATGAGAGACAACCTGTTTGAAATTGTAACAACTTCTCGAACTTTCTATGTGCAGGTAAGATACTTATGTGGATACTTATAGAGCCTCTCATAAGAAATCAATAACTGTAGAGGTGAATAAACAAAGTGTTAATTGCTTTCGAGGTTAAAAATACGACAATTACAATTCATTACCTTAGTAAAAAATATATAAAAGGTTACTGCTGGGTTGTATGTTTAGGAATGGGAGTATCTGTTATGAATTAGTGAAATATAACTATTTGGAGGAGGAGAAATGCTGTTTGGGAGGTTGAAGGGTTGAGACCGAGTCTCACTATGTATTTCAGGATGGCCTTAAACTTTTTAGCCTGGCTGGTCTCAAACTCACAGTGATTCTCTTGCCTCAGCCTTCCTTCCGAATGCTGGAATTACAGGCATGTCCCATCCCACCCATCTAGGAAAATGTCCTTCTAACTTACATGTTACATGTATAGCTTCAAATTGGATTATTTTCCACTTATTTCAGAATTTTAATTGTATTTTTTGTCATTTTATAAAAAGAGGAGCTCAAACATTCTTAATACAAGTAAGCAGATCTTACAGTTTTACTAATAAGAGGCACCCTATATTTAAGTTTAAAATGTACTTTTTACTTTCCATGGTGAATTATTTCAATTGAGTTTTTTAAAAAGAATATTTGTTTTGTTTTATAAAAATTACATATGCTCACTGCAGAAAAATTTGAAAATAAAAATTAAAAAGGTGGTTTAGAAAACAGTAATCATACATTCAAGCAACCATTCTTAGTTTTTTGTTTTGCCTTTCTCATAGCAAGTGGGTTTACACTAAATATAGTATAAAATCCTATTTTTTTCATATAGTATAGTCATTTTCTCCCACATTATTAAAAATTTTCTGAATTTCTACAATTGCACCATCCTCTATTGTATGGATGTTCGACAAATAAACTGCTTGTGTTATTCTGTTGCTGAATATTCATTTATATAATTTTCGTGTACTTACTATGATAAATAACATGATAATGAACATCTTTATGCATAAATTTGCCTGAATTTCTGATTTCTCTAGGTTAAGTGCTAGATTAGGTTTAACCATCAGAGAATGAACCTTTTTATATTGTGAAATTAGTTTCTGGAATTCAGTTCTTATTAGTAATAAATGGAAGTATTGTCTACCATTGCCAGCTTTGAAATTTCCTTTCTGAAAATCTTTGGTAAGTATCTTCAGTTCAAAAATGTTCTGTGTCTTTAAAGTTATTAGACTTCTAGATTCTAGAATCTAGTTCTAGATCTACTTCTAGATGTAGGTAAGGGATCATAGCATTCTGGAGTCTAGAATAAATCATATCTCTGCACCTTCCTAGGAACCTATTTAATTGGACTAATTTTATAGTAAGGTTTTAAATTCATAGTGGAAGCCAATCCCTATCAAGGAGCAAAATGTGACGTGACTTTCAAACTCCTTTAGAATTCAGGATATGTCTAAAAATTATTCTTAGAAAAATAATTTCTAAATGATGCAGGTACATATTCTTGTAACATATTCAGATAATATAGCAATTGGTAAAAGGAAATAAAAGTGTTTTTTTCTTAATTTCTTCCTAGAGGTGTCATTATTGACATTTTTGATGTGTCTGATCTTAAAACATTAAGTGCCCAGTTTATATCTCTGTGTTTAGTAACTTAGCCAGCAAAACCTGGTTTTAAAAAGTGCTTCTAAAATTGGGGGTGGGGAGTGGTGACAGTATAAGTTGCAAATTAAGTGCATTTGATTTATAGAAGTAGAAGGTAATTTTGAAGAAAATTTGAATGTGTTCTGTCTTTCCTTTAGGCTGATAGTCCTGAAGAGATGCACAGTTGGATTAAAGCGGTCTCTGGCGCCATTGTAGCACAGCGGGGACCTGGAAGATCAGCATCTTCTGTAGGTTTCCTCTCTAGGGTAATATTCCCGTAGGGCCTCATCCTGTTGAATTGTATTCCTTCCTCTTCCCCTAATCCTTCTTCTTTCTTTATTGAAATTTATTTGCATGTTGACTTTCATACCAATTGGACTTGCAAAAAATAATCCATTTCTAATTTAATGCTTCCTTGTAGTGTTATGTATATATATATAACTTTCTGTGCATTATATTGTGTTAATGCACAAGCAGGACAACTAAAGAATAAACATTTCCTTACTTTGTTTAGCAATTATTACTTTTCAGTAGGTCTCAAACGGGTATAATTTGGACACTTAGTATGGTGTTTGGCCTAATTATTTAAGGTACCTTTAGTTCTTGTGTTACACAGTTTTATGAGATCTCTGTTTTTCCTTACTCATTTGATTGAGATTTGCTTGTTTGTTTACTTATTGGCTTAATACCATAAGTCCACTGAACAAGCTGAAGTCTTAACTACCTTTCAGAATTTTCCATTTCTTTTTTTTTTTAATTCTTATTTTCTAGCAGGTTAATTATAAAAGCCTGCTTCTGAAAACTTCCATATTACCTTTGTGGTACTGTGATAATAAAAGTAAAACAGCTAAAAATATCCTACTCAGAAATAGGAAGAAAAATATTTTTCATATTCAAATACATCATTAAGAAATAAATTTTGCTTTGGAATATTTTGACCACTTATCTCTGAGCTGAAAATACAAATTTCAGTGAAAAGTGAAAAATTTAACAGTGTAGCAGTGTCATCAGCAAAAAGAAATCTACTATGCACTGTGTCCTTTATTATCTAGATTTTTTATATATACTAGATATTCTGTACTTTTAAAATATTCTCTGGTAGTAATATTGCCTTTTAATAGTTTCCTAGTAGTGATATCTACAGATCAGTAAATAGAAATCCACTTTTCATTTCTTCTTTATCATTCTACTTACATCCTTTTCGGAATCTCTCAAGAAGTCACTTTCATAGGAGTTAATTTTGTAACAGCCTGCATTTATATGACTTTTTCAGCAGTCAAGTATGAGATTCTCTGCAAAAACAATGTGTTGGGAAGAGGAAAGTTGGAGAAGGGTGTTTGCGTTTTGTGCTTTGTGGTGGGGGCAAATTGGACTATCTAGCTATGACTGTCAGCAGAACTTTCTCTTTTCCTCCCTCTCTCAAGTATAGGTTAACTCTAATCTTTGCACTGTGTTCCAGATGCGGCAGGCCAGAAGGCTGTCGAACCCTTGTATACAGAGGTATACATCAAGAACTGGTGAATGCAGCACGTATGTGGGCTCTCACGCAAACGTGCCTTCTTAGTGGAGGGCCTGGACTTGCTCACTACTTACAGCTGATCGTAGAAAGAAAGTTGAGTTAACCAAACTGCCCTTTGCAGTTGTCATAACTGATTTTGTCAACACTAACGCAAACTATTTCACCATAGTTACCAAGTTGAACATGGATATTAAAGAAAAAGATAATAAAACTTTACTAATAAAAAGAAACATTAAGCTAGATTCTAAAACTTTGCTGAGTTGCTGCAAGTTTAATTTTACACTGTTGACTTCAAAATGTACCTTTGTTTTAATAATATATGCAAACCCTGTATTACTATCATTTTACAGGGCACTTTAAATATCAGGTAAACTTTAGCCACGTAGTAGGGTTCTATAGTGGTTTGGTAAAATTTGCACTTTTTTTTTCCCCCTCAAAACCACTTGTATGAAAAATAAATGCAATATATTAGGAACCATATTGTGCAGTATATTTAGAATGGTCATACTTGGAGACTTCTTCAAATTTGATCTAGTTAGAAGCATAATAAAATCAACACAACTAATATAAGTGCATTAAAGCTTTAAAAGTTATTAAATAGGTACCCTTTTAAAAACTTTTAATTATATGAATGTGACATATTCAAAATTAAATGAAATTAAGTTTAAAAAACACTTTGTTGTCACTGGTTTGCAATGAAATTTAAGGGAGCAAAGACTAAGTTTTAGCAGAATGCTAGACAAATAATGTTTTTAAAAATCTTGATTCCTGCTTATTAAATAAATTTATAGCCTGATTTGACTTTAACATTCTGCATTTTAGTTTTATCTTTCTAAAATATGTGGTGTAAATCCTATTGTCGGTTGAGAGTAGACTCAAAATGGTAAATCTGATAATGTTACTTTTAAACACAGTTCAGTTGCAGTTGGAACACTGTACCCTACTTTAGGCTGGCTAAATCTTCCAAGTGTTATAGGCTGCCAGATTCACTTTGGTGAAAGAACTGGTTTCTTAGTGCAGATGGTTGTTGGCTGTCACAGCTTTTAACTCACCCCTAAAAATGCATTGCTTTGGGAAAGAACTTGCACATTTATGCTGCATGGCCCACGCTTCCGCTTTGTGTGCGTGTGTTTGTTTTTCAGAGAATCAGGTCTCACACTAAGTTTCTAACCTTGTGGTTAATGATGGTATCTGACCACTCCTCCTTGTTCCAGGAGCATTCCACCTGTCCTCCAGAATCCAAACACACTGTCCGTTCTGCCGGCACAGCAGCAGCCACCTCACATTCCACAGCCTCTCGCAGCCACTCTTTGGTCTCAAGCTTTACCATGGAGAAGCGAGGATTTTACGAATCTCTTGCCAAGGTCAAGCCAGGGAACTTCAAGGTCCAGACTGTCTCTCCAAGAGAACCAGCTTCCAAAGTGACTGAACAAGCTATGCTAAAACCTCAAAATGGCCCTCAGGAAAAAGATGGTGACCCAGTGGACTTGGACGATGCAAGTCTTCCAGTCAGCGATGTGTAAGCTGGAAGCATGTGGGGCCTGACTGCCCCTTCTGTCCTTCAGTGTCCTTTCAGGAGGCTTCTAGCCAAAGATGATAAAGATTGAAGTGGTTTTTAATAATAAATATATATTATACTGGCTCTTAGATATGTTCTTTAACAAGCTGGTAAACCAAGAATTAGGGAGCAGCCAAACTAAATGTAATTCCTTTAAGAAACAAAAACCTTAATTGTCTCAATATCAGTGTCTGAAGGTTTGTGTATTCTCATTTGGGTGGTAAAAATGTGCGTGTGATACTTTTTTTTCCCCTAGCGACTTTGACAGTTTAAACATTAAGCAACTAAAAACATTAAAAATGCTTAATTATTTTGACCCTTTAAAAAATGCTGTGACTTCCTATTAAATGTTCAATATTTACACATTCTTATTCATTAATATTACCACATGAAATATGCCAGACTAAGATTCCTAAACTCATAATGTCTGTGGTGCTTCAAAATTTTTATTGCAATGTGGACTATTTTGAAATCATAACCATTTTTGATCCCTGGATCTTGAGTGAGTGATAAATTTTGCATAGAAGCTATGACTAGATCTTTGATAATTGTGGTGGGTTGTCCTGAGTTAGAAAAAAGAGGAAATGAGAATTCAAACAAGTATATATGTGAGATATTTGGTTGAAAAGGCCTAGGACTTGCAATGGTCAGTGTTTAGTCAGTGAAAATTATGAAGTTGGAAATTTTGGGGAGCTCTGATTTTTATCAAAGTTTTGTAAGTCTTATTTCTATATTTGGATCAGTGAAAGACCTCAAGTTTATATGTAAAGACATAACTGCCCTTAGTCATGAAATTGTTGTGGCCTCTATTTTTTGTCACTAATAACGTATATTCAAGTGCCTGTGTTTTTTCATCTCGTTTAGGGATGTTTTGAGGTTAATGTGTTCAACAGTCCTATATGATTGGCTTTAAATATTGGAATAAATTAATTTTCAATAGCATAGTTTAATGTGTTAAATGAGATGTCATTTTATGTTAGAGATACCAGAATTCTGGTGTTTTTCTACATGTGCAATATGTATGTTTTAAAAAATAAAATTTGAGTGTACATTCAATCAAGGGGATATCATGAATAAACTCACTTCCCTAAAGAATCCTTAGTTTCATTTGTAGAATAGTAGAACAGTTTGAGCAAGTACCACTTGGCAGTTCAATCTTTAACATTTGCTTTAAGAAAAACAGTCTTGAATTTCACATGCTGCTATTTTATGATGTTTTACTATTTTACAGTGCTGTTTTGTTTTGAATTCATGCATACTGTTTTGTTTCTTTTCATTTTCTAAAATGTCTTTTTATCTGTGAGCAAGAAAGAGGAACTTCCTGCTCTAGTAGTAGGGTTCTGAAGTTCAGATATATCATACTAGAGTTACTCAGTTTTAGTTTAAAAATTCATAGGTATAAGAATACACCGCCAACTTTTTTTTATTCATAAGCTAATATTTTTTTAAAGTTATAGATTTTTCTTTTGGAACTTCATTTGGAAGTTGTTAGAATAAAAAGGTTTTAAGTAGTTACCACTTTTTCTGCTGACATACATTATAATGGCTCTTTTGAAACAAAATTCATTTTTTATAAATATATCTAAGAAATCTGTATAGACACTTTGCAGTATTCAGGAGCCTAATGCCGTTTTCTTTCATACAATGTCCACATTGCATGTGCATTTTAGCATATTTTGGTATTGGTAATTTGATATGTTTCGTGGTGGCAGGATATTAGCTCTATTTTGGGATTTTTTTTTTATAGAACTACCCTATTGCATAGGAAAATGTTTTGTGATTATCAGGGTCTCCTAATATTTATCTCTCATCTTTTATAAGTCTATGGAAATTATTTAATTATTTTAAAACTTACACTTTTCTTGTAAATATGTCACACCTAAGTATCAGAAATTACTTTGAATACTTTAATATTTGCTGCATTTTTTTCTGTGTATACCATATGTCTTCTTTCAGAATGAGAATGTGTACCTCCCATTGTTTACTGTTAATGTCTTTTATCTTTATGTGTCAATCTAGTTGAACACTGTAATGACTTGATAATAAACTCTTCAGAGTTCATTCTAACTTCTCATTTCATTTTAATTAGCTATCTTTTAAACAAGTAAACAACTGGTATAGAGTGTTTTTGGTTAATTAACCAAATCTGAATTATTTGGTAATCTTAATAAGAAACCGTATCTGTGAATTCTTAAGGCATATCTTCATATGAAATCATACAAGTGAAAATGTGTTTATTGGGGAAAAAAAGAACTTGCTTATTTTACTTATTAAAAACTACTTTCCGGACTGGGCATAGTGGCACATGCCTGCAATCCCAGCACTTGGGAGGCTGAAGCAGGAGGATTGCCACAAGTTCAAGGCCTGCCTGAACTTACATAGTGAGATCCTTTCTCAAAAGCTCCATAATCTGAAAAGTAAAATCAAATGTGTCCTTGTGGAGCACATTTGAATCATCTGAATTACTTACAGTGCTTATTTACTGGTTAGATTGTGATACAAAGCTGAATGCAAAGGGCCTTGGATCCCCAGTAATGTCATTGAGATACACAGGAAACTCGAGGGCAAGTGTTAAAGATTCTTTGCAAACTTTCCCTTTTGATGATAAATGTTCCTTGACTGCTGTGGACAAGTTTGCAGTTCCATTTGTAGTAGCTTTAAAAAAATTAAATACCTAGCAATCAGAGGGGGAAATTCCAGTGTGGTAGTGCATGCCTGTAATCTCAGTGCTGTGGGATGCCAAGGTAGGAAGATCATAGTCTTGAGCAAGTTTGCCACTTAGCTATCAAAAATTTTTAAAAAGGGTTGATATAGTTTAATATGAGGTCTTGGGTTCAATATCCAGTACTACAAAACAAGTAAAAAAAACAAAAAAAAACCTACCATGAAAATTACAGAGCACTAAAGAAAGAAATTGAAGACATTAGAAACTGCAAAGAATCCCCTGGTGAATGGATCAGCAGACCTCAGATTCAGTGCAATTGCTATTAAGATTGCTGTGTGAACATTCTTGACACAGCTAGAAAAACCAATCCCCAAATTTTTAGGGAATTTTTTTAAAAAGTTAAAAAGACCAAGAATAACCAAAAACAATCCTGAGCAAGAAGAACAGTGCTAGAAGTATCATAATGCCAGTTACCAAGTTATACTACAAAGCCACAGTAACAAAAACAGCCGAGTATTGGCATAAAAACAGACATATAAACAAGTGGAACAAAAAAGACTGAAGGAACCCCATGAACCTACAGCTATATGATATTTGACAAAATAACCAAAAACATGCTAGACAAAAGATAACCTGTTTAACAAATGGTTTCTGGGAAAACGATATCCAAATCAGAATGGATCAAAGACTAGATACATTCACACAGAAACCTTGAAACTGCTGGAAAATAACAGGGGAAGCACTTGAACCCATGTGCGCCGGTAGACCTCCTGAATAGAACTCCAGTAGCACAGGAAATATCAAGAATCAACAAATGGAACTATATTAAAATAAAAAATTTGCACAGCAAAGGAAACAGTGAAGAGACAACTTTCTGAGTGGGCAAAAATTTTGCTAGCTACTCTTCCGGTAGAGGGTTAATATCTAGGGTGTATAAAGAACACAAGAAGTTAACCTCCCCAAAATAACCCAGTTGAAATGGTAGGTGAACTGAATAGACTGTCTTCAACAGAAGTACGAATGGTCAGTAAGTTTATGGAGGGGGTGGTGGCTAGAGGCTGGTCATCTTTAGCCACCAGAAAAATGTCAGTCAAAACTGATTGACAGTTCATCTCACCCCAGCTAGAATAGCTATCGTGAAGAATATAAAAATGCTGGTGGGAATGAAGAGGGGAAAACGCTCGTACATTACTGGTGGGAATATAAACTGGTAAAATCACTGTGAGGACCCGTATGGAGATTCCTAAGCCAAAACCGAAAGTAGCCACTTGATCCACTTACACCATTCTTGGGTAAATTCCTGAAAGAATTAGAGACAGCATGTTACAGTAATACGCGCATGTTTACAGTGGCACGACTCACAATAACTGAGCAATGGAAACAGCCTAGTTGTGCATTAGCAGAGGAATGGTTAGAGAAAATGTGATGTACATAGTGAAATTCTATTCAGCCGTATAGAAGAATGAAATCATCACAGGAAAATGAAACTGCAGTCCATCATGTTAAGCAAAGTATACAAACATTGCACGTTTTCTCTTATATGAGAAACCTAAGATAAACAAATAAAAGAGAAATAATAGAAAAATTAGGAGATAAATTCTTGGAAATAGATGAGGGAGTCACGGAGTGAGGGGAAGAAGGGAGAGGAGGAGGAAAGAGATTGAAAATTATCGGGGTATAACTATATGCCAATGCTGCAAAACTAAACCTGCACTAACTAAAAAAAAAGAAAAAAAAAATTCTAAAAGGAGAGCCCTTCCTCTGAAGTTTAAGAATTTGCTTAGCATGGCATTTGTGTCTTAACCAAATGTTCTGTTAACAAGTCAGATGCAGTGGCATATACCCGTAATTACAGCTTACTCAGGAGGATCACTTTAGCCCTAGAGTTCAAAACCACTCTGAGCAACATAGTGAGACCTTGGCTCGGAAAGAAAACAGTTAATAGTGAATCAGGAAATACGTGCATCACAAATGAAGAGATTTAACAAATGGACACTAACTTTGGCGTAACAATACTAGACCTTCCTTGTGTTTGGGAGGGTTTGGCACTCCATACAGAACATGATTAAAATTATATTTAATTAGATGATTTATATTTTCCATGTGCTACCTTCAGTATTATAGGGATTCAAAACCAATTGTTTTTAAATGACTTTTGAAAGGTATTGTTCCCAAACATCAAGATATATTGAAAATACTGCTAAACTAAGGCTAACATTTACAATTTTAATTGATAAAGCTAGTATTCCATTCTTAAAATACTTAAAAGTGAATAGAACCTAGTGCCTATTTATATGACATGAGCGCCACCTTTTGGTTATCCTATTGCTAAATTGATAGTCATTTGGTATTAATGTCACCTTGTTTCACCTGACGTAAAGAACTTTGAATAGTTGTGAAATTAATATCAAAATTATGCCACAGTTTAAAAATGGATTTTTAAGTTAAAATTTGATTTGGAGATAATTGTTGTAGTTTCACAGTGGCTGTAAGCACAGATCTTGTATACCCTTTAGTCAGTTTTAACCAGTGATAACATTTGGAAAAACTATCATACAGTATTATGATCTCTGATACAGTCAAGGGGTAAAACAATTCCATCACTACAATAACCCCTATTGTTACCCTATAGAGGTCACATCCATTTGCCATGGTATGAGTTAGAAACAGACAGTCATTTGTCCAAAGTCACAATAGGTTTAACACAAAATCTTCCTGTACCAGTTTGGGCTCTTAACTTCTATAATATTATGGCTTTAGAAAGAATCTGGAAAACTTCTCCTTCTTTGTCTCTATATTACTAAATGAGATGAATTTTCATTAAATGTTTTCCAGAACCATAATATTTCAAGTGACAGATTTTTTATACATTCCATTGCAATTTAATGTTTGAGAATCAATGATAGTTAAGTATACTCATAATAGCTTCCCTTGAAAGATTTCAAGCTCTGACTCTTGACATTCCATGAATAAGTTTACCAAATCTGGGTAAACAGATATTTAAGTAAAATGATCAGATTAAAATACCAAATTTTTGCGTTAGAAACAGTTGTAGAGACTGGTTATAAATGTAATCACTTGGTGTAAGTTAGGCTAAAGGTCAAGCATTCGTGTGAAAAAATTTTGACCTTCTATTTAAGTCTTGGCCAAATCCTTGTCTTCACTGTACAACATGTAACACATACCAGTATGAGGACTAAGAAAATGTAATGTGTCATAAAGAAAAATCTAGCATAGAAATTTATGGACAACTACACATCCAAGCACTAAGATGGTCAAAAAATACCAGTGTGGGGAAGAAGCAGCGTGGCAGAGAGGGCCTTTAGGAAGTCCCATAAAATAAAAGGATGCTTCCGTGTAACAGCTGGTGTGACATGACAATAATTATATACACATTGACCTGGAATTTGAAGGATTTGAACTGATACATAGCATTTCAGTTATTTTCTTGAAGGCTCATTTCTTCTTTTTCCCTTCCTTGTTATAATACTTATACCTCTCCCTAGTTTTCTTCAGTGGGGAGGATGAGAATGACATGAGGAATGTGGAGAACTTTCCATTAGTTAGGAACTCACCACATCAAGGTATTTTTTTTTTTGTACCTGTCTTTGGTACCTTCATGATATACAAATAACCTAGTCTCAGTGTAAACTTATTTACTGTTGTTTCTAAATAGAAGCCTTTAGTCCCAGTGATGTCTGTTCTTGGTGACTTTCACATGCATCATGTTCATGGTCTTGGTTCATGTTATCAGTCATGCTGTTTTTTTCTCACCTTTCTTTTGTCTGTTGATGCATAGAAAGTGGAAGATTTTCCAGTGAGAGAAAGTGATCTATTAAGGATAAGGGCATGTTTGTTCTGAACAACTAGGAGAAAACAGAAGCCACGAACTAATATAGTAAATCTGTAAGTAAAGTAGGCTTGAGGGAAAGGTAATGATTTTAGCATTGAATGTGTTAGGTTTATGTGCTTATTAAGACACTGAAATGACATGAAACTCTACTTACAAGACAAAAAAATCCATTAAAAGATTCCTATAGTTAATAGTTAAATTTGGCAATGTAGCAGGATACAAAATCAACAACAAAAATCAATAACAATTCTATACACTAGTAATGAACTCACTTAAAAAGAAATTAGGAAAAAAATTCCATCAAATACATCAAGAAGAATGAAATACTTAGGGATTAACCTAACCATGGGAATTAAAAGACCTCAACAATGAAAATGAAATCAATCTGAAAGTAGAGATTGAAGAGGACATCAAGAATTGGAGAGAGATCCCATGTTCCTTGATAGGCAGAACGAATACAATCAAAATGGCTATACTTCCAAGGGTGATGTATAGATTTAATGCAACCCCAATCAAATACCAACAGCATATCTCACAGACAGAAAACTATCCATAAATCCATAGGGAACCAGAAGAGACCCAGAAGAGCAAAAGCAATTCTGAATTACAATAGCAAATCAGGAGGCATCACAAACCAAGGTGTGAAGTCATATTACAAAGCTATGGTGATAAAAACAGCATGGTACTAGCAGAAAAACAGACATGTGGATTAATGGAACAGAATTGATGTGGTAGAAACAACCCCAGACACATTCGCCTCAGATCTTTGATGAAAGGGTCAAAAATATATGCTGGAGGAAAGATAGTCTCTTTAATAAAAAGTGCTGGGAAAATTGGATATCTTCATGTAGAGGATTGAAGGTATATATCTTACAATATATTAAACTAAAATGGATCAAAAATCTAATTAGTAAAACAGAGACTGAAATCTGCTAGAAGATAAAATATGTAAAACTCTTGAAGACATAAGCATAGGCAAGGACTTTCTGAACATAACACCAGTGGCACAAGAAATAATACCAAGAATCAACAAATGGGATCATAGCAAATTTGAGTTTCTGCATAGCAAAGAAAACAACTAACAGTGAATAGATAATCTACTCATACCATGGCAGAAAAATTGTCAGCTATTCCTCAAACAGAGGGCTAACATCTAGAATATATGAAGAACTCAAAAAAATTAAGCCCCACAAAATAAAAGACCCAATCAGAACTGGGAAACCAAAATTAATAGACACTTCTCAGAATAAGTAGTATAAATGACCATCAACATTGCTGGCCATTAGAGAAATGCCAATTAAAGCAATACTGAGATACCATATCACTCTAGAAAGAATTACCATCATCAATAAATCAAGTAGTAATAAATGCTGGTAATGCTGCAGGAAAAAAGGAAACATTCTATATTGTTGGTAAGAATGCAGACTACACTTTATGTACAACCACTATGGAGATCAGTATGGAGATTCTTCAAAAAACTAAAATTAGAAATTCCATGTGATGCAGGTATTCCCCTTCTAGGTATCTTCTTGGAAAAGTTGAAGTTATCATATTATGTTTATAGCTGCATAACTTATAAGAGCTAAATCTTGGAAACAGCCTATAAGCCTGTCAGCAGATGAATGGATAAAGAAAAGGTGGTATTTATACACAGTGGAGTACTACCTTGCCGTAAAGAAGGTGCACTCAAGAACATGATAAATGAAACAAATCGCACACACACATGGTTTCTCTTGTGTGAGAAACCCAAAATATAAAGAGAAAAATAAAAAGTAAGAAGTAGGGAAATCTTTTGCAAATGGGAAGGGGAGCATGAGATGGAGGGAGGGAGAGGAAGGAAAGGGAAAAGATGAAGAAAAGAATTTTAAAAATGGAAATAGAGCTTCTACAAAGGAAAGGGGAACAAAGGTTGAGGAGTAGGGAAAAATGGGAGCAGAAGGGACGAGAAAAGAATTAAGATGTGTCATGTGCACGTACAAAATCCTCACTATAAATATAATCATTACATACTGCAAATATATATTAATATAAAATCCTACTGACATGCATGAAGAATTATTTAGGGAGAAGTGTCTGTAATTTAAATACATCAAACCGCACAGTGAATTCATGGATGGAGAGAGGCAGCTAAATTGATAGATACGTGGTGGATATCCACTGAAAAGTACCTTCAATCTTGCAGTATGTTTGAAATTTTTCATAGTAGAATTTGAGAGGAAAACAGAACAAAACAGAAGACATCCAAGAAGATGGTTCAGGCAGGCAGTTGAATATATACATTTGGAATTGAGAGAAATTATTGGAAATCAAAATTTGAGAGATTTCAGCATATTACACGGTACTTAAAGCCATGAGACTGGATGGGGTCACCATCTGAGAAGGTGAAAAGAACCACAGATTGAGCATGGGACACTGCAACGTCAAGAGCTCTGGGGAAGAGGAAGTGGCGGTCACCAATGAGAAGGCCTGACTACCTAAGCAATAGGCAGGTCAAGAGTAGTGGCTATCTGGAAAGCCAAGAGCAGTAAGCAGATCAAGGAGGAAGGAAGTCATCAGATGTATCAAACGCTGCACATAAGCGAAGAGACAAACTAAAATGTCCCTTGTTTTTGCAATGTGGTGGTCATTGGTGATCTTGACAGGAGCAGTTTGGGGACAGTACTGGGGACAAATAAAACTTTGGAAGAATTTTGTTGCAAGGGGATTAGAAAAATCAAATTGTTTCTAATATTCAAAGTAGAGGGTTTTGCGGGGGGAGAGTTTAGGAATTTTTTGAAAACAGAAGAAATAAGACTTATTTGTGGATACAATGAGTTAGTAGCAAAAGGGTCATTTGTGTAAGAGATCAGAGGATACTCAAACAAGTCTTTGAGAGGTAGAGTGAGATGGAAAGCAGTGTACAAGTAGAGGAAATGCTTTTTTTAAGCATGCGCGGACATTTATCTGTGGTAGGAAATCACAATACAGAGGCACCACCTTTGGGTGAGTGGGTAGCTGTGGAGAGGATAAGTCTTGACAAGTCTGCCTGAGTGTCACCAAATTATGAAACAGAATCCTTGACTGTGAGATGGGGAAGGAGGTGAGAAAGGCTTGAGGAGAGAATAGAGGATATGAAATTGTCTAGGACAGTGGAAAAAGAATTGAATAGGGAGTTGGGATGTCCTGGGCAATACTGAGAGCTCACTTGAGCTCCAGGGTCACAAATTACCACGTTGGTAATGGTAGGCATTTTTGTCATGTCCCTTTCTGCTGGTGGTTTCCTGTGTAAACATGATTCTGGCTTTTGTGCCAAGACAGAAATGTTTAATCAGGTTAAAGAAGCATCTAAATATTCATATCTTACCAAGCCTTTTTTTAAAAAATAAAGAATGATGGATGAGTTTGGTCAATATTCAATATCTATTCTTCAATATTTAGAGAAAACATATTTTACTGTTTAGATGAATTTGCTAAAAACATTAATTTGCTTCTTAATACTTACCATTACATTTCTAACTAAACCCCATTTGGTCATGATTTATTACTTTAAAAATATGTTGCATGATTCTGTTTGTTGCTATTTCATTTTTTGTATAAGTATGTTATATATACTGGCCCATATTTTCCTTTTGTGTGATTCCAATCTTTTGTAGTTTTTATGACATTACCTGGTTTCACAGGAAAAATGGGAGAGAGTGTTCTGTTAGGCTGTTCTTAAGAGATTTTTAAAAGTTGTGTTCCCCTAGATGAATACCATCAACATCACCGCAGAACTTGCTAGAAATGGAAATTATGGATCCTCTCCCTAAAAAGTCAGTCTAATGATGTGGCCAGCAACTTGTTTTTAACAAGCCCTTAGGTGATTTTGTTGTCCATTCCAGTTGGCAATCCCTGGCCCTAAGGTATCCATTGCCTGTAACAAGTTCACTTCTCTCCTAGGCATCTGCAGTGTCACTACGGTGTTACATAGAATCTTTGGAAAGCTGAGAAATAGGCACCCAGATCAGTATCTGTGTTCCGTGGTCCACATGAGGAACCTCACTGAAAAAGGTTTTGTACATGGACGTACTCTGACCAATTAAGCTTGCAGCACAGGTAGAAACAAAAAGGGTTCTGTACTTGATGTTTATATAGACAGAGTTTTATCAAGAGTTGAGGATTTGACTCTGAGATTCCTAGCAATCGAAAAGGAAAGCATTAAATTCTGTAATAGTCTTTGCTGTTTGACAGACATAAGCATCACTGGTTTGAACCAGAGAGCCTGTTCAGTATTCAGTGTGCAGAAATTTGTCATGTGGGTTGTGCTATAAATAATGAGTGACATGGGCACCAGTCCTCTTAAGGTTTTCTTTAAATGGTTTGCTAGTGCATGTTTGTGATTCATAATAGATACATTCATCATAGGGAGTTGGTTCATATACATCTTGAGTCTTAATCCTTCTCATATACATCTTGAGTCTTAATCCTTTTTACTTCCCCTTCTCCTCTCCCCTCCATGTACCTCCACCTCCAGATTCCCTTCCTATCTGCAGAAGGTTTAACTCCATGTTTTCTATTATCTATCCTTGATTTTCCTCTTTGAAGTATTTATCCTTTGAGTTTCTTAAATAAAAGAAACCATGTGATATTTAACCTACTGTGTCTAGTTTATTTCATGTAGCATTATGATTTCAAGGTACATCCATTTCCTTACAAATGACTCGGATTTATCCTAATACTCGTATAATATTCCAATATGTACATATATCACATTTTCTTTATCCATTCATCTGTTGATGGACATAGAGGCTATTTCCATGATTTAGCTAGTGTGATTTTGCTGCTTGCAAACATGGGTATGCATGTAACTCTGTAATATGATTTCTTTAACTTTTTGGGAGAAGATACATAGATAAAGTATAGTTGGGTTGAATACAGGTCTATTTTTAGTTTTATGAGGAATACCATACTGATTTCCACAGTGGTTGTACTAGTTTAAATTCTTACCCACAATATAGAAGGTTTCCTTCTTTTTCATAATCTCACCAGTTGTTTTTTTGAGTTTGTGATTTCATTCTTTCTAGTGAGATGAAAGTGAATGCTCTCTTGACAGTTTTTGTAGATGAAAAATTCTTTAGGTTTTCATCCTTGGAATAAGAAACTATCGCTGAGGGTAATTCTATGAAAATAAGTTCTGTTACAGTATCCTGGTGCAATACAGAAGCAAAAAGTACAAAATGAACAGGTTTATCAAGTTGAGGATGTGGGAAGGAGCACACAACCCATAGCAGCTGGGTCTCTGCATTTGACCAAATGCAGAGAGACAGTTACATGACCTCTAATCGGAAGTGGTTCATGGGGCGGATATTGATGATGGATGAGGAACCGACTGGAATTCTCTGTGCATGCAAACAGGAAGAGGAATTACAATTAGGGTTGAAGAAGAAGCAGGAAGTGGTAAGCATTCCCACTTTTGGCCTTCTGCCATGTTAGACCACGGCCATTACTGTACAGCAATTTATACTAGGGCAAGAACCTTTCAAGCTCCTTCTGACTTGAGCACCTTTTGCCTCCTTCTCTGTCCATTTGTCATACTCTTCCTGCTTCCATGACTCTGCATGCCATGTGATACCCTCTTCAAAGCCTTCCCTGCTCGTGTTGACCATTCCTTCTTTTAGAGCTCTATGCTCCTATAAACATGTAGTCACTATTAATGCATTGTATTTTTTCTTTCTTTCTTTCTTTCTTTCTTTCTTTCTTTCTTTCTTTCTTTCTTTCTCTTTCCTTTCTTTCTTTCTTTCTTTCTTTCTTTCTTTCTTTCTTTCTTTCTTTCTTTCTTTCTTGCAACATAGGGTTCCTCCAGGCAAGAATATTTGTTTTATCTAAAAAAGAATAGCCTTAATTTTTTTTCTGATTTTAAAGTGAATGCATTATTGTGGAACATCCATGTGAGCAAAAAGAAATTAAAATAATCTGTCATCACCAAGAAATGACCTGTACTGATACATTTTCAGTGATTATACCATCCAAGTGTTTCACTACTTGTATATTTAAATTGGCTTAGGTGTGTGTAAAATTGTTGCCGACTCTTTTGTATACTAGCTAAACATTGCATACCACACAAACAACAAAAGTAACCATCACCAGACTTCTCCTCACCTCTCTTTGTTCTAAGTGTCACCATGCTTACCTATACATCTGTGCAACCAATTTTATGTGTTTGCTACCATTCTGTGCATGTTGTTTTGTATCCTTTTAGTTATTTTTGAGTTACTGCAACAATATATATTAGATTGGGTAATTTTTAGGCAACAAAATTTATTGTAGAGGCTGGAAATTGCAAGATGAAGTCACCAGCACACTCTGTGTGGTAAGGGTTCTCTCTGTACTTCAGAGACTCCGGCTCATTGTTGTGTCGTCACGCACTGCATGAGGCAAAGGAGCTCACTCCAGCCTCTTTTCTAAATGGAATAATCTCAGGAATCCACACAATATAACTTCCCCAAAGCCTTACTAATTAAACTATCACAGTGGGTCTTGGGGTCCAACATATAAAATTTGTGAGAACATCAATATTCAGATTTCAACCCTAGCTGTGTTTGGTGACTCTGTGACAGAGGATTCTCCTGCTTAAGCATTGCCCAGGGAACCGTTTGCCTTCATGGGTGAAGCTTTGCCTGGAGGAAGCTGTGGATGCGGAGATAGAGGAAGACTGAGTGGTGTGCTCTGATTTCAAGGTTGTCAATGCCATATGCATTTTGAAGGAGGGAGGCGGACAAGAAGTGCCACTCATTCAGAACCACAGTGGGCAGAAGGGACACATAGAAGGTTGTTCAGCCCATTACTGTGGAAACTATAGAATCACAAGGGCTGATCCCTCCACCACCATTGGTCACTGCAAATCAGCTAGTGAGAGCCAATTGTTAAATTTTCAGGACTCTTTGCGAGTTTGGCTGTTAAACATTATTAAAAATTAAACACTGCCAACTTGTAGCTGGATTAAATATATGAAAAACAAAGATAATAAACACTCAAACTCATCGCTTTCTACTAATTTTGCTATCCCTCACTCACTATTGTCTGTGCTTTTGAGGCTTTTTTTGCATCTATCATTCTTGGTAAGGTATTTAATGGTGTGCTACTACACATCTCTTCCCAATTTCACATTCAGTGATGTCACACTGATAGCAGACACTGGCAAGTAAGAGGTGGAAATCAGCAAATGCTACAAATCAGAGCATGTATCACTGTTTTGATGATTTTCTAGATGAGGGATTGACCAACTTTTTCTGTGACAGGTAAGAGACAGAAAATGTTTTAGGCTTTGCAGGCCACACAGTCTCTGTCACAACAACTAATTCTGCTGTTACAGAGCAAAAGCAACCGTAGGTAATATTTAAATGGATGAACAAGACTGTATTCTAATATAACTGATGTCTAATTTACTGCACGTACTGAAATTTGAATTTCACATAATTTTCAGGTGTCAAGAAATATTATTCTTCCTTTTTCAAGTATTCAAAACTGTAAACACCATTTTTCTAAATTGCAAGTTGCCCTAAAACAAAGAGGAATGGATTTCATGAATATTATACATTATTTGTAAATCACACCTTACATGTCCCTGTTAGCAGTAAAATTTATAGTATTTTCCCCTTAGAGAATTTATAGTATTTTTCCCAAAAGAGTGATGCATGCTCTAGTTTGTAGCATTTGCCAGTTTCCAGGGTTGCCAGCATACCGCTGCTTCAAGTGTTTTTGAAATTAGAGGAGTGAGGAGAGAGGGAAGGAGGTGTTCTTCCTCCCACCATCCCCTCCCTGTGCACAACTGGCCCTGGAGTGGGGTCAGCTGGCCAGGGGAGAGTTTGCCAACAGCTGACTTGAATTGCTGCAGAGGGGGAGCAGAGCGTTCCTGCTTGCGTGTTATGTGAACCACTCTGGAGACCATCAGTCCACTCCTGGGGGCTTTGATGTAGGGGTGAGGCCCTAAAATCAGTGAGGAGGAGCCTGTGAGCTGGCAAAATGTCTGTATCTGCAGACCAAGAATTCGTAACATTCCAGATAAATATTTTTCTTACCTGGGAATATTACTGTACATCTTTCCGTGTAGTCAAATCTTTAAAGCCTTCAGTAATTGGACTCATAGAGCTCTTGTGAGGTTTTGTTCAGTAAATGTCCAGGTAGTTCTATTAATTTGTTTAAGTATTTGTGTTGTTATTTTATTATATGTAATTTTTCTATTTATAATTTTAGTTTCATTGAAGGGCATCTTTTTTCTGGTTTTTTTTTTTTTTGTACTGGGGATCGAACTCACGACCTTGTGCTTACCAGGCAAGCACTTAAGCCACTGAGCTAAATCCCCAGCCCTTTTTTTCTGCTTTTAAAAACCACTTATTGAGGTCTGTAGTGAAGTTACAGCTTGTGTAAATGAATCTTTTATATTAACAACTATACTAAATTACCCATATGTTTTAGTTGATCCCCTGATGGTTTTAGTAATGCAATAGTATCATCAGCAATAAATGATTCTTTTGCCTCCTTTTTCTCAATTTTATTTTTGGGTTTCATTTTTGTTTTTTGCTATGTTGGCCAGTTTCTAGTGCTGGCATACTTGCATTAGTCCCTATACAAATGTGAACATTTTTTTTGCTTTATTATTTTGTAGGATGCCTTATTATTTTGTAAGATTATCAACTTGATATAATCTTTACTGTGCTAACAAAGTTCCTAATTTTCTAAAATTTATTTCCCCCGCCTCACTCTTCTCAAACATGGACAGGAAATTTTTGTAGACTTCTTGGCAATTCATGAAATGATATGATAAATTAATATAACACACTTGATACTAGTATGCCATTCTTAATAGTAAGTCATTCTTTCACCCATATTATATTCTTTATTACCAGATGGGTCTGTTTAAATTATCTTTAGCAGCTCTAACCTGTACTCATAAACTATTTTGATTTGCAGATCTTTTTTGAGACAGGATACTTGTTTTGACAAATTTTAGTATTAGGATAAACTGGCCTTATAAAATTAACTGGGAACCTTTTCATTTTTTTCCATGCTTAAAAGAACGTGAAGTTATATATCCACTTAAAGTGTCAAATAATTCAGTCATGGAACTATTAGACCTTGATTTTTTCCAGAGGAGGTTCTTATTTGTTTTTAAATATGTCTTTTTCTCTGTAGGTCCTGGTTTATTAACGTTTTTTTTTTCCCTTTTGTTAGTATTGGTATTGATATAGCAGAAATATTATAATTTCCAACCTGTTAGATGTCAGGTATACAGAGTTCATGTTCCCCAAAAAATCAAAGCATGAATTCTAAGGAACAATGGAGGTTAAGTGTAGGAAAATTTTATTGAGAGAAACAGCTCTGGAGAGACAGGAGGGAACCCAAAATGTGGGTCACCAATGAGCTCACTTCTCAAATAAAGTTTTATAGAGCAAAATCATGAGGTGGGTACCACATGGATCAAAACTATGATCAACCAATAAGATTACAAGTGCAACCACTTAGGTAATATTGATCCAGTGAGGAAGCAGATCATACAGCAAGGGCACGTGGAAGAACAAGGACCTTTTTATTAAGACATGGATCAGGAGGTTCTGGTCACCCACTGGGGTGACTGATACCTAGCTAGGCTTCATTGGACCATGTGATGCTAGTTATCTTATCCCCTGGGGAGGCATGTAGGCCAGGTCATTCCATCTTTATCTTGAGGCCTGGTCTTTCACAGATGCGCCTCCAGCCGCAGTTGTGCTGTGCTCTCAGCCTCTGCACAGATACCCTGGAGGGCCCAGCCCTGTCTCACTGCCTATATTTCTACCCAACTTACTTGTCTATAATAGTAATTTATGATTGCCAAAAGATGATCTCTTCTATCCCTGTTTCTACTCTTTTTACAATCTATTCTCTGCTCAACGAGGTCTCACAACATGTAAAATTTCAGAATTGCTACCTTCCTATGGAAATCTCTCTGACAGTTTTCCATCCCTCGTCTTCACCGCCTTTTGTCTCACAGTCTACAAAGACCTCAGGTCATCTAGTTATATCTCCAGCTTTCTGCTGGCTTGGGTTTGGGGTCATCTTGTTGACAGAAGGGCCCCCAAGGCGAGGGACTAGCACTCATGTACGACTGGGTTTCCTTCTGATTCTAGAAACAACTCTACGACAGTTTTAATGGAGACTTAATGGTTGTTGGATTTTTCTTGACAATGCACTTGGCTCATAGTGGATTCTTATTCTTAAATGTACATCATTCACTAATGAATGCCCCAAAATATCTGTGGTTTATCAATCCATTACACTATATGTCCACTGTGGTTTGGCAACAGCTTCACTCTGTCATTTCTCACCTGGGACCCAAGAAAACTGAGCAGTTTTTATTAGAAAATGTTCATGGCTGAGAGATAACATTATACGATTCTCGCATTATATGATTCTTCACCACAGCTTTTTCCAGGAAGCAGCTTTTATTCTTGCCAGTACTGATTAAGTGGATGCTTGTTCAAAGGCTGAGCCCCAAGCATAGTAGGGTCTCACCTTTT
This sequence comes from Hydrochoerus hydrochaeris, assembly GCA_004027455.1. Lineage (NCBI taxonomy): Eukaryota > Metazoa > Chordata > Mammalia > Rodentia > Hydrochaeridae > Hydrochoerus > Hydrochoerus hydrochaeris. The sequence continues at coordinate 152,351 of PVLA01003737.1, forward strand.
ATACAGTTTTTGTTTCTTTGTCTCCCTTATATGGTGACGTGGTAGCATACTACGGCCTGATTGGGTGCAGTTTATGCTCAGAGCCAGATCAGAATTACACGTGTAGACACAGGACTTGATTATGTCACATGAATTTCCTTTGTCCTATGAAGGTTCTCACCTCATTCCTTTGGGAGGGACCCTACTACAGTAAGATATGGGCCAATGCTGTCATTCCTAAAACTGTTCAGAAGTGACACTGCCACTACATCTCCCATTTCATTTCATTTCACAGAGAAAATGACACAATTGAGCTGGACACCAAAGGGTGAGGGGAGTATTGATTGGGTCAAACTATGTCAGACTGGCATTTTATTAAGTCAAAATAATCAAATTATGTATCATTTAGCCTCAGGAAGCCCTACAAGGTCTTGAACAATGCACTCTACTCTATAGCAGTACCAAAAAAATTGCAAATGATCAATACTTAAAATTTATATGAGAATATTCAGAAATCCTTTGTTTTTCCCTCAAGGTAGCCACATCCAACTAAGCCATGCATAGAAACGGGCATTTGTAATGGAAATTGTTTTCTTTTTCATTTTTGATGAACATAAGTTCCTTATTTTAATTAGGTCATATAAAAAGTCTTTTTGCTTCTTTACTGGTTTTGCACCCTGTTTATGAAATCTTTTGTCTATCTCAAAATCATGAAGAGATTTTCCTAAATAGGCTCTTTACCCATGGAGCTTTTACATTTTGCTCTTCAAATTGGGGTCCATGATCCACTTCAAATCAATTGTTATGTGTGTCGTGTGTTTGGAACCAAAGTTCATTTTTTTTCTTCACATGAGTAGCAATTAGTCCAGCACCGTTTATTGAAAAGACCCTGCTTTCCCTACTGACTGCGGCTGTGCCTTTGTTAAATCAGGTGACTATAAGTATATGTGAGCCCCTGTGGACTCCCTGTTATCCTATTGATTTACTTGGTTTGCCAAAACCAAACGTCTTCACTGTTGTATGTTGTGAAAGCTAGACACCACCTCCCAAAGTATCCTGGGATCGCTACCTGCATGGGGAGAGTTTGAAAGGCCATTTCCTCATGCAAGGAAACACACCCTGGCTTTGAGGGGCGAGGAAGGTGAAACTGGGGAAACGGACCAAGTAAGCTGTGTCCATAACTGAAATAATTTATGTAAAGACTTAAGAGTTCTTTTTCAAAGAATGTATACATATGTTGAGAGAATGAGGAGCCTAGAGAACCTAAAAAGTCATCTTCATTTTAGATTTTAATTAATTTTTTGGATCGAATAGAATCAGGGCTTCACATATACTATGCCTGCACCTCCTACCACTAAGCTACAGTCTGGTTCCTGCATTCTAACTTAAAAATCTCTGAAAATAACTGCCCATCTCTCCCAGTATTAATGACTAGTGCATGAAAAAGGTAGAAAATACTACTCAATTTCACCCATGCCTCTGTCACACGAAATGAATCACAGTGAACCTTGGTTCCTTCCAAGTCTGAGTATCACTTTCTTAAACCATTGGGAGCAACAGTATACACGGCTTAACAGCCTGCACTTCTGGCTTAGTCTAAAAGCATTACCTGGGGCTCCGACTTCCTTTCACATCTCAAGCCAGGGAAGTTTAATCATTAGGGAGGATTTCCTGAATTTCCTGGAATGATCACAGTGTCTGGGCTTGGTCTTCCTGAAGCTTAGGACTTTAGATTATTTCTCCCTCCTCTCCTTCCAAGCTGCAGGTCTTTCTGAGAGGAAGGGGGTGGGGCCCACAGAGGCTTGATTTCTCCAAATGGTATTCCTTTTCAAGGAATCCAGAATTGATTTCATAACTGGATGCAGTACTGGAGCAGGAAAGAGTATTTGGAAACTGCTCCCAAGAAGTGGGGCCTAGCTGGGGAGAGAGACACGAGTCTCTACAATGCAAGGTGACAGCCGTCCTGAAGGATGAAGGGAGTGTGGCAGCTGGCTGAGTGGAAAAGTACCTTGACTGTGAGTCATCAGGGATAATGTTCTGCTGGGGCCATGCCATCACCATCCGGGAGTGCAGACAACTGACAGCTGAAAGGCACATCAGAAAATGGAACCAAGTTTAAGAAAACACTGAGACAAAAAACGCATTCTTCCTGTGCTGCACCTGAGTGCTGCCGCACGCATCTCTTCACACAAGCAACAGGAGACCAGAGCCTTCTATGTGGCCAGTCCTGTTGGGCACAATGTGGAGATCAGTTTCTTGCACCAGACAGTGCCCAGCCTGCTGGGGAAGAACAATGTGGTGGCCCATCTGGACAGAGATGGCCTGGTCAAATAACAGTGGAGATGCTGGGCATGGGGATGCACACCTGTCATCCCAGTACTCAGGATGCACCTGCGGGTCCGTAGTGAGTTCAACCCCAGCCTGAACTACAGAGTGAGACCCTGTTTTAAAAAAAAAAGGTGAAGAGCTGGGTAAGTGGAATTCCCAATGTCATCAAGTGTTGCACCCTAAGGATCATTACCTTGCCTAGAAAAACCAGATGGTTTAAAGTATATACACATGGTGTCTGTGGCTGTCAGACCTACTGCTCACGGGATACTACTGACCCGTGGTCCTCTCTAGAGTTCTTTTGTTAAACAGTGTTATACATGTGTAATTCAAATAGTATACAGGTTACCCATTAAAGTTATATAAATCAATGATTTTTTAAGATTCATAGTGATGTACAACCATCAACACAATTTTAAAATATTCTCCTTATCTTAAAAACAAACCCTAAGCCTGAGCTCTTCTATCTCCTCATCCCCACCTCCTTAACCCTAAGCAGTTACTAATTGTTGTGTTTCTGTAGATTTTCCCGCTCTTGACATTTGTCACGAGTGGAGTCACGCAGTATGTGGTCTTCTGTGTTTGGCTTGACTGAGTGCAGTGTTCCCGGGGTTGGTCCACAGTACAGCATGTGTCAGAACGTCACTGTCTTAGGTGGCTGAATAGTATTCCACTGTGAATGTGCTACTATTTGTTCATCCACGCACCAGCTAATGCTCATTTGGGTTGTTTCCACCTTTTGGCTCTTATGAATAATTCAGCTGTGGACCTCTGAGTACAAGTTTCTATGTGGGAACCTGTTTTCATTTCTCTTGGGTATATACGGTACCTGAAAGTGGAAATGCTGGGTCATAGGCTCTCTGTAGAACTGAAGGGCTACCTGACTGTTTTCCAAAGCAGCTGTCCCATTTTACATTCCCACCAGCAGGGCACAAGGGCTCTCATCGCCCCTTGTCTTTGCCATTGCTTATTATTGCCTAACTCTTTGATTCTAGCCACCCAGTGTGGAAGAAAGGGGATCTCAGTGTGGTTTTGATTTATTGATGTGCTCCTGAAGAACCATACTGAACATTTATTTGTGTGCTATTAGTGCCCCTAGAGTTTTGATTCGGTTGATCTAGAATATTTTCCCTCTCCTTAAAAAAAAAATTCTTTATTTTGAAATAATTTTGGGTTTAAAGAGAAGTTGCAAATTAGCATAAAACCCCAATCTGGATCCCACAAATGTTAACTTTTAGCATGCTTGCTATCATATTCTTTGAAAACTTAAAGCCAACCAAGTTACAGGCATGTACATCCTTTATCTCTAAATAATTCAATGGATTTTTTTTCTTAAAAACACAAACAAAATTTTTCTCTTATGCAACTGCGGTAAAATGATCAACATCAGAAAATTAGCATTAATTGCATTTTGTAAACTGGTGAATTTAATCAAGTTTCCCAACTTCCCGAGTATCAGTACTTTTAAAAATCTACACAGATAATTCTAATAACCCCAGGACTTCTGTCTCTTCCTCTGACAGACAAGAACTGTGAGAGCCAGAAAGAAGTGTCCTCCTCAAGGGCACTCAACATTTAAGGGCACAGTTGTCATGGTGCTTTAGTCCCTGGGGTATCCTTGTGTGACTCAGGAAAAAATAGACAGCTGGCTGGGCAGTGGGACAGCATCTTTGTCCTTGTGTACCTGTACCCTGGAACACAACACTTTCTGCTCCAGACCAGGGGGCTTGTAAGTGAGGTGGGGGAGGGGCCTGGGGCCTGGGACAGAGAGTCTGTCCTCCTTAGTGGGGCGTGTACCCTTCACTTCCACTCTGAGGGGCTTGGCTTGGCACTGAAGTGGGAAGGGCTGAGGTAATGGTCTCAGGTGTTGAAATCCATGCATTACCAGCCCCTCTTCTATTTTTCTAGAACTGCCTCGGGGCTCCTTCTTCATTGCTTCCCTCCCTCAGACTAGCTTCCACCTGGTCCTGGTGACTGTTTCGACATAGGACTCTGACCATATCCTCCTCCTGGCTTAAGCCAATTTTCCTCCATGTTCAATAAATAGTGGCAGGGTTGTGGATGCTTGGCCCATGCTACCACTGGTCTGGACCCCTTTTACTCTTCCGACTTAGCTCTGGAGTCCCTGGGAGCCCCTCAGTGGCTCTTGTGGGTTTCCCAAAGCCTTGTTCCTCCTGCATGATACCACCCAGAGTGAACTGGAGGTAGACAAGCAACAGGAGAAGACACGGAAGACTCAGTTTCATGGCTTATTAACCAAAGTGGGGTCCCTGGGCCAGCAGCATCAGCATCACAGGAAACTTGTAGTAATGTACCTTCTCAGGCCTACCCTACACCTAGTAGGAAGTTCCAGAGTAGAGCCCAGCAATTTGCACTTTAACCAAGTAACTCAAGCATATCAAGCAAATAACTCCTCCTGTGCATCAGTATCTCAAAGTACGTATTCTCTATAGCTGGAGAGTTGGGAATACCAATGAATACATCCACTGTGTCTACTACGAGCCAGACAAAGGCCACAGGAAAGTGCACTAGTGAGAGACTGTGACAGGGACATAGAACCCGGAGCACATAGGGGGCCATCTGATCGCATCCTCAAGCAGGCAGACTGGATTGGGAGAGAAGCGTAAACGTCAGCTGTCAGCCAGTTCTCACCCAGATTTTTAGAGTAGGATCATTCTTTCTATAAACTCGTAGTCTTACACTGTCATTTTTCTCATACACTTAGAGATCAGAACACTTTGCTATATGCATAAGAAAACAATGCAAGCTTGTGGAGAATCTGGATCTGCTGGGTCAAGTTGCTTTAAAATGTTGAAACCATGTTGCCAAATACACTTGGAAAATACTTTTTAATGCTTATAGAAATTTGGTCCTTTGTGCTTACTATAGGACTACACACTTAGATAATGAAATAACTCAAAGGTTAAAAATTTTGTCTCCTTTCTAATTTTTTCTTTTTATAAAAATATTTTAAATTCTGGGTCATAATTTCCTTGATTCAAAATCAAACAGTTTTGCCTCAAAGGCAGCACATCTTAAAAGTGACCTTGTTTACTCAGCTTTACATGCTGCTCCAGGATAGCAGAAAATCATCATTCATTATATTTTGGCAGCTGCCTGTGGTTTGTGTCTCTCTGATCTTCATCACTGAGAGTAAAGAACTGGTCACATGCCACACACTTTTAATTTTTTAAAGCAAATATGTTCTAAGGAGCCAGTTAGTGCGAACATGGGCTGTTGGTCTTATGCAATTTATTTAGGAGAAAAGTTAGTCTAAATTAATGAAAGATCTGAGTTATAGATCTTAAAAATTTATAGAATTTAAAAGATTGAAGGAAATGGCAGCAGGCAGGCCAGCGATTAGCATTTAGGGTTCCTTCTTTCATTAAAAGACAAGAATGTTTGATGACTTTATATTAGAAATAGTAGTACTTCTAAAGTACTCTAGAAGGTCTCAAAAAATATTTAAACGTTATCACCTTGTGCTGTTTTTGAAGACGAGTTTACATGGAAAAAGTCATGCTGAATTGAATTGTGAACAAAACTAATGGGATCTCTTCTTAGCCTATTAGGTTATGTTAACTGTATCAATTTAATTCCTAGTACTCCTTAGCCTAAAATATAATAAAACATGTATCTATATTTAAAAATGTCATTGAATCTTTTAAAAAATCTTATCATCCATACTGTAGCAAGGTGATTATGTCAAAATACATGTTAAACGTTGATTGGAAATTCTCATCAGAACCAGTGAGAAGTCCAGATTCCGATTCCTCGCGACAAGTCAGAGCCTTCACAGTCTTGCCCTACACTCCCTCTAGCGGTCTCTCCTGCACTGAGGACCCCTGCCGGCCGACAGTCACATTTCACAGCTTGGACACCCCCCTATCCCGGCCCCAGGGAGATGCTGGGGCAGGGGGAGAGGGCGCTGATCCTAACTGTGTGCTTCTTCGCTTGTTGCTTCCACCTGCCAAATCCTCTCTTAAGAAATAACACAATCTCCTCTTTTCAAGAAATTTTAAATGTTTCAAACATATAACATTGATATATAATATTTGTTCATAGAGTATAGTGCAATACTTATATATATGTAATCATAAAATCAGGGAGAATGACATTTCCACCTCCTTAAACATTTATCATTTCTATATGTTTGGAACTTCAGACTGTTCTAGCTATTTTGAAATATATTATAGATTATCCAGTGCTAATTCCCTCTAGCTAACTGCTTTGCTACCCATTTCCAAGCCCCTCCACTGTACCCTTCCTGGTCTCTAGTGGCCGGTATGCTAATCTTTTGTACATGATGAATGTTTTAGGGTCCCACAAATGAATAAGAACATGACAGTGGTGGCTCACACCTGTAATTGTAGCACTCAGAAGGCTGAGGCAGGAGGATCACTCTGAGTTCAAGGTCAGCCTGGGCTACAAAGTGAGTTCAAGGCCAGACTGAACTGCATAGTGAAACCCTGTCTCAAAGACAAAAAATAAAAATAAAAATGAATTCAGTGGCACAGCATCTGCCTGGCAAGCATGAGGTTGTGAGTTTGACTCCTGGTACCTAAAAGAAACACACGATCCAGTGCAATAACTCAGTGAATTCAGATCTCACCTGGTGGCATGTCCCCAGGCAGGATTCTGTCACTATGGGAGACTGGATGGGAGGGAAAAGATGCCTCAATCCCTGGGACTAGCAGATAACTTAGCATAGCAGGCAGTTTGGGTGAGTGCATGGTGGGCTTTGAAAGTCAGGTGAAGCAGCATGGACTTGGTCTTACTGAGACAGCCCCTGGCAATCAAAGCAGGGCAGGAGTAAGATTATAGGAAAAGTTCAGATTAGGAATACAGCCCTTTAGATTGTAGGTCCAGTGAAATAGGACATCCAATTTGAGTCCCTAGTATGTGGCGTCCAGGAGAACAGAGGCCTGGGATGGAAGATCTTTCTCCTACGGGGCAGCACCCATGGTTGCTGGGTTCCAATTCAGAAGCCTCATCTCATAATTGAAGCTTTGGCAGCTATGGCGTTTCATAGGTCATTACTTATGAATAGACTCGATTGTTCAAGTAAAGCTTAAACACTTTCAATTAGGCCTGTAGAGAGAATGGCAGGGAATTCACTTGCTTGTCTTCAGAGCTGCCCCAGTTTCTCTGAAAAAATTCTTTCTAGAAAACAGTGCCAAGATCTGGTGGGTAAGAAATGCATTTTCATGATGCATCAAAAAAAAAAAATCTTTTAAGAAACTATCTTGGCTGAGCATGGTATTGCACATCTGTAATCCCAGCACCCAGGAGGCTGAGGCAAGAGAATCACTGCAAGTTCAAGGCCAACCTGGGCTACTTAAGTGAGTTCAAGACCAGCCTGAATTGCATGGTGAGACCCTGTCTCAAAAAACACCACCAAAAAGAAAAACAAAACAAAACAAAATGCTCCTCCCCCCAAAAAAAGTCTTTATAAAGGACAGCAGATGGGGATGAATCTAAAAGAGAGAAAAAGGTTGGGCCAGCTGACATAGACTATAATCCCAGCTACTTGGGAGACTAAGGCAGGAGAATCCCAAGTTAGAGGTCAGCCTCAGCAACCTATTGAGACTTTATTTTGAAGTGAAATAAAAAGATGCAGCTCAGTGAAATAGTGCTTGCCTGGCATGCATGAAACCCTGGGTCCAATCCCCAGTATTGCAAAAAATTAAAAGTAAATATAAAATAAAAGAAAGGGCAATGCATCCAGATGAAGAACATTGCTTGTGGTTAAGGATGTATCGAGACGCAGGGAAGATCAGGGATGGGTTCATGATGCCAGGTTTCAGCTGCTTTGTCCTGTTTCCTTCCACATGACACGTGGATACAAACATGGACACATGCAGGCACACACGCCCCTGCGTGAACACACCACACACACGTACCAATACACACGACACACTCCTGTGTGGACTACCACCCTGCCCAGTTTTAGAAAGAGATTAATACAGTTCTCAAGGGACAATGATTAGTGCAAGACACAGTAGGTTGTTAAAAAGAGTGAACCGTAGTTGGGTGTAGTGGCACATGCACATAATTTGAGCATTTAGGAAGCTGAGGCATGAGGATCTCCATGAGTTTGAGACCAGCCTGGGCTACACAGTTGAGTTCAAGGCCAACATGCACTACATAGCAAGACTCTGTGTCAAAAAAACCAAAAATAAATAAACAAATAGCCTAGTCCCTGAATCCTTTTTGCTTCCTGTCTCACCATGTGATCTCTTACCTGCTCTCCTCCATGATGCTATCTGACATGGTATAAGGTAGTCAGAGGCCCTCACTAGAGGTCAAATCAATGGGGTGCCTGGACTTGGACTTTAAGCTTCCTGATCTGTGAGCTAATAAATCTCTTTTCTGTATATATTACTTTGCCTCAGGTTTTTGGTTTTGGCAATGGAAAATGGACTAAGACAGCGTCTCTCTGCAAGTTGCTTATTTTCTCAATGACTCATGTGATGGTTAGAGCAGTAGAGGTGACCAGTGCTCAACTGGGAGATGGTCATGTGATCATGCTGGGCAGGATCTCTGCCATGTTGGACTTTCTAAGCCTCTGGTATCACAAGTTCTGCTTCTTGGGTACCACATGGCTGCTACTCCCTCCATGAAGCCCCAGAATGATTCCCAGTGTCAGATTGGCACCATCTCTTTCTCTGATAGAAGGCCAGCTCTCTAGGCCTCCATGCTTTTCTACCTATAGAATGGCCTCTTCAGGTAGACACCATCACAAGTGGTCCCAACTCATCAGACACTTCCCCAAGGGTGGGCTCTTTGTTACACCACTGTACTAGCACTGGGACTTTCAGAGGTGAGAGGATCGGACCCTTGCCCTGGGGATGAGTTGACATAGGCTAAAAGCTGCACAGAGGTAGCTGAAGGGAAGACGTAGAGGAAATGTTCCTGGACAGGGAAATGAGGGTGGAAGAGGCATGTTCCAGACAGGCCGGAAAGAGCAGCGAGCACACGGCAGCCAGTGCATGGGCCTCTGCTTTGTTACTCCAGGCAGGTGTGCATTCTCCACCATTTTCCTAGTGAGGCTTCCAGATTCTCAGAGAGCTTGCTTAGGGTCACAGAATTCAGGGTCAGAAGCAGGATTTGAATCTAAATCCCTCAGAGGACACCCTGGCTCCCTAGGTCACATGGAGGGAAGGCGGGGTATCTCTGGAGACAGAAGAGCTACAGCAAAGTTGTAGTGATTTTAATAAGCAAGAAAGTATGTTTTAGTACTGAAGCTGAGTGGGAGAAGCATGTGGCGAGGGCTGGGGCAGAGAATGGGACTGAGGTGTGATAGGGAAAAAAGACAAGGCGAATCATAGTTTTCATCTTGTACTTTTAGTAAAAAAACTGCAACTTCAGGACACAACCTAATAAAAAAATTCCTAAGGTCCCTAAAGACATAATAAGCCTTGGTCATTTCTTTTACCTGTAAATTAGTCTTTCCATCTATGAACAGATCATCCCTTTTCACTTGGGAAACACAAACGTATTCAACACACTATTAGGCTGGTGAGTAATCAGCACCACAGCTAGACAGAAGTCCTCACACTCACTTGGCTTTTACTTCATAGACATTAATTTTTGAAGCAAAATTTAGATTCCTTTAACAGATTTACAGGGTGTCACTGCACTGACAAGAATTAAAAGACATATTTAGAGCTCTTATAAGTGTTAATGACTATAAGTAGACTTATTACCCAATATACACGTATATGTCAGTTATACAATAACAAAATGCTTGCTTAGTCAAAGCCAATAGATATAGATCAAGAATGGCAGGTCCAAATTTAAAGACATGCTGAGATTGTTATCACTATACAGGTCTAAGGTTTAGGTCAGTGATGGAAAACCTTTCAGAACTTTCAATGATACAAACAGCCTGCTGAAGCATACATATCACAGGTTCATCACCACTGGTCTAGATGTAATGCATGCTGTAAGAAAGAGCAATTATCAGTTATTCTGTATGTACTAAGGTTTAAAGCTTAGATTCAGAGCATATTTTGTCTTCAGATGTAAATACATCTGTAGTCCCAGATAGATTATATTACACACTAAGATATTTGTTCATTTAACCAATTATAAACCTACTGACAACACTTTACAAATCAACGTTTAAATAACCTCTAACTCTTAAAACTGTTTCTTAAGTAACAAAAAGCACAACAATGGAAAGCACATGAAATTAACAGTAATATTTTTTTCTTTTCTTTTTCTTTTTTTGGTACCAGGGATCAAACTCACGACTTCATGCTTGCCAGGCAGACACTTACACCACTGAGCTAAATCCCTGGCCCTAACTTAGTAAATATAAAACATATTTTTTATCTAGTTTTCATAAGTTTAATGTAGAGCACTTGAATGTTTTAAGAAAATCTTATTGCTCTGACATAGAAAGATTTTAACTGTTTTAATTATAGCCAATGTCTCTCTCTCTCTAAATATATATATATATATATATATATATATATATATATATATATATATGTTTTTTTAAAAAATAACATTTATCTGGGCATGGTACAATAAGACTCTGGGGAGAAACCAATGAAGCCACCTATCAGTGGAGCAAATTGAAGCCAATTGGTTCAGGCAGTTGCTTTTTCAGTCACAGGGAAGAGTTCTGTCCAGTGGCTCCTCGGGCACCGGATATATATATATGTATTTTTTACAAAAATTATATATATAAATTATAAAAATATGTAATTTATATATAAATCATACAAATTATAAAATATATAATTTAGATGTTTTATAAAATAGATATATAATTTATTAAAAATAGAAATATATACAATTTATATATAAATTATTACTATATATGTCTTTAACCAAGAGAAAACTTTTAAATTATTGTACACAGAAAACAATGGAGATTGCATTTATAAAACCGAAAACTTTTTGTGTGGGTCTCCCTACATAGTTTAGGCTGGTCTTGAACTCAGTATGTAGCCTAGGCTGGCCTCAGACTTGCAGTGATCCCCCTGCCTCAGGCTCCCAAGTGCTGGGATTAGAGGTATGTGTCACCATGTCTGGCCCAAATCAATTTTTTAAAGATAAATATTATTGTGATTGACTAGCAACCTGGACAAAAATATTGTCACCAACTTTAAAGACGTATTTACTCTTACCTACTAAGCAATTTTAATGAGCTTAGCAGTAAACCGTATGAACAAAAGCATTTGGTCTAATGCCATGAGTGTCCATTTATCTATAGTAAGAGCCAATGTAAACAGAACCTTTAGAGAATAACACACACCTGAAAGTTAGCAACCAGAAACATACATATTAACCTAAATCATATATAACCTTTATGTTACCAAACTTTAAGGTTCTTTGCAAGCTTTTTGTAAGGCTGGAGTCAGCAGTTTTTACTCTTTAATATTTTAAGTGAGCTTGGTGACCCTTGAATATTTGTATTTTTTTTAATGGAAATTTCTAAGAAGGCCAGAAGTCTGTAAGGACCAAAACAAAATAAAACAAAAAAATTTATGACTTCAAAAAAAAATTTAATCAAACAGTTGCAGTAACCTTAATCAGTTATTAAAACAGATTAACAGGCAGACTGACCAGAAAAAACAGAACACATAAAACAATTACATTAAATCAAGGTGCACTTTTAGGCCATGTTGAATTACAATACTCTTTTCCATAGTTTTAGGTTTGTAACTATTGTAAACTAGTCAGAACTTTCTTTAGGGTTAGCAGTTAGCACTTCTTTTTTTTTCACACAATTCTTAACAGGCGTAATTTCCTTTTATGTTTTAAGCTACTCTGAGTATCCTTCTCTTGTAAGTTAACATCACACACCACCAGTAAGAGTGAGAAGAGTGTCATGTTGCCAGACAGGAGTTTTGTTCATGTTCCCTTTCTATTATAAACCAGGTTTGAGGCCTTGTCTTTTACATTCCGAGAAAAATCAACCTTTGAAACTCCTCTAACTTCAATCAGGCCCAAGTTCATAAAATACAACCTAAAGGGATGTTTTAGGGGCAAATGATGAACTACTCAGAATCATCTAAGATACACTTCATGCCTTTAAGATCTCTTGTGTACTTTTGGAAAGATACAGACAAAGGAAAGGAAAGAGAAAAGATGGGATTCTATTCCCCGCACCCAGGTCAGGCTGGGTGAGCTCTGCTTCAGCTTTGTTCTCACTGTGTGCAGTGCCTCCGTGGAGCCAGCGCTGTCCGGAAGAGCAGTTCTGCCCTGCTTCCCTACATTTGCAACTGTGAGGGGCAGCTTCTCCGTGTTACCCCAGAGTTGGAAGTTGTCGGGGAGGGCTCTGCTCCCTTTCCTTAGAGCCTGAACTGCCTGGGGTGGGGGTGGGGAGGGGGGTGGTGCAGCTGCTCTGTTAACTCTCCGCTCAGATGCACCTACGGTTGGCAGCTCTGCCCTGCTTTTGTCACTGACTTGTCCCGGTGTCCCTGCTAGTCATGGAGAAATCTGTCCCTTATCTTCAGAGCAATCATCCTTATTTCCAGCACAGAGCACACAGCCACTTCAACCTTCATCAAAACATTGGGAAAGCAGGGAAAAGGAGCTGTATACACAGGTGGGCTTTACTCAGAATTCACCTCAATGATCTTTATAACTAGGGACCTGTACCATACATAAGGAACACAGAGAGGGTTTAAAACATCTGGAGATGTTGCTTACCAGCTGCAAATCACATAGCATTTTAGATAGGAGATAAATTTGAGGCCAAAATTATCATAATACCAGAAATGAATAAGGTGGAGAGAGGAAGCAGAGACAGGAAGATCACTGGGAGTTCAAAACCAGCTCCTGAGACCATGCAGAAAAATACAAAACAGAATTATAACTTTGTCTCCCTTCTGCCTATTTTTTAACTCTTCTTTTCTACCTCTTTTTGATACTGTCCAGTGAAAGGGGAAGGGTGAGACTGAGGGAAGGAGCTTTTTAATGTGGATAGTACAATTCGGGCTATGGGACCTCTTCCCCTTCAATCCCCTGAGCTGGGCAATGCCCCAGGATCACCCTCCCCACCTTTGCCATAAAGAATCCTACCAGAGACAGAGGTAAGAAAAAAGGAAGATCCTTGGGCCCACCTTGATAGATTCTTGAAATTTCAAACCTGGAAGTTTGGAAATAAACTCTTGCTATTCTTCCTTTCTGCTGCATAACTTTGCCCTTTAACCTTTATTAAACTTAGCTGCTTTTTTCTGTACAGCTGCATCCAATGACTAACGATTTCTCGTGCACAAGAACCTGGAAACCCCTCCCTGACTGCATTACCTACAGTAACACTTGAACACCCCTCCCCACTCTGGCTCCCTAGTGGACAGTGAGGAAACTGTGATCACACCACGGAGTCCCGGTTTTCCCTTTTTGACACAGGGTCTCATCTTGTAGTGCAGGCTGGCCTCAAACTCATGATCCTCCTGCCTCAGCCTCCCAGGTGATGGGAGTACACCATTTTTAATGAACTGGTTCACTTCCGGGCCCTGCCAGTTGATTAGAGGCAGAAGGAGAGGTCTTGGCAGGCAGAGACTGTTGAGTATTCTGGTTCCATCTCTGATCTTGTGAGGCAGGAGTGAGTGTCAAGGGGAGTCACTTAGCCTTTCTGGCCCTTGCTATTTTTCTGTAAAAATAAGGGAATTGGAAAGAGACACGTTCACTCACTTATTCACCACCACGCGCCCCTTTTATTTCATTTGGCTGGAGATTTAGGGCTTCCCATCTGCCAGCAAGAGGTATCCACCCCTTGGGAATTTGGGTCAGGTCCTCCCTTCTCACAGGATGAGGTTCTGGCTTTATGGGGTTCTGGGGGTTAGGTTGAGGACACTGAAACATTCCTCAGATCCCAGGCTGCCTGGCCTCAGGTTTCCTGGCCCTTACTGCAAGGCCCTTCTCTGAAACCTAGATGCTGACAAAGCCCATATTGGGGCGTATTTTAAGGCTATACATCTTAGTTTTCAAACTATTTTTCTCGGAAAAGGGACGTGTGCACAAAGAAATAACCCAGATGCAGATTAGAAAAACATCCCTAAGCCTCTTCCCTGCCCCAAATTTAGAAGCAATCTGTCCATCCGTCTTTGGCTGCCTCTGCCCCAGGTCTTCCATACAAGCTCTGCCTATTTGCTCAGTGTTGGTTGACCCAAGGCTGCATGGGCGCCTCCCCCTACCATCGCCCCTGCCCTCCTAGACTGGTCCGTGTCCCAAAGGATGCACTGAAAACTCCTAGGTGAAACTGCAATGGCGAGCTCTTCTATTGGATTACAAAATGTTCTGAAACATTCACGAGGGGAAAATCTGCAACTCTACACCGCATCGCGTCGTAGGAACTCCCGAGTCTTCTTCCTGATCGACTCCGGACTAGTGTGCGCGCCACCGATAACAGCTTTCCACACGAATCAGAAGAGGAGGATTCTGTTCTAGTTACTTCTCTTGGCTTTTTCAATTCACTGTAGGTCTGGACGCCGCCTTTGTATGACTGTATCAGGTCCACAGTCACGGTCCCGCACGGGCACGGGGGTCAATTCCAGCGCGAGAGTGGGGGCCGGTTTGTCTGGCCTCGGGTCTCTGTCGCAGGCCACTCCTCTGTCCTTGCCGGCCCCGCCGTCCTACCTGGGCTGCTCTGCGGGGATCTGCGGGGAACTTTACCGGGGTCGCTGGCAGGTTCCACTTTACAGGCTGGCGCTTTGGTTTTAAGATTGCAAATCGGGGCTGAAGGAGCGCACCTGGGCGTGCGCGCCGGGAAACAGCCCTGCAGGAGGCGGATCAGTGCGCAGCCCCGCCCGCGCCCGAGGAGCCCGCCGCGCCCGGGCACGCCCGCCCTGCCCCGCCTCGGGCGGTCCCGCATCCGGCTGCCGCCCCCATCCCCCGCGGCTCGTCACCGCCGCGAGGCCAATAGGCTGGGCCGCGCAGCCGCGCGTACGCGCAACCCGTGGTCCCGAGGCCCTGGGCCGCGCACTTTTCCCAGCGCTGCTCGCCGGCTCTCGGCAGTTCGCCGCCGTCGGAGCCGCCATGCAGTCCCGGTGCGCCGCGCTCCTTCCGCTGCTGCTGCTCCTGGCGGCGCCCGCCTCGGCGTTGCCGCCCCGGGCCGGTCGCTCGGCGCCAGTCGTCTCCGGACCCGCCGCCGGCTGTCCCGAGCGCTGCGAGCCGGCGCGCTGCGCCCCGCCGCCAACCAACTGCGAGGGCGGCCGAGTCCGCGACGCGTGCGGCTGCTGCGAGGTGTGCGGCGCTCCCGAGGGCGCCGCGTGCGGCCTGCAGGAGGGGCCGTGCGGCGAGGGCTTGCAGTGTGTGGTGCCTTTCGGGGTGCCAGCCTCGGCCACAGTGCGGCGGCGCGCGCAGTCCGGCATCTGCGTGTGCTCCAGCACCGAGCCCGTGTGCGGCAGCGACGCCAACACCTACGCCAACCTGTGCCAACTGCGCGCCGCCAGCCGCCGCTCCGAGAGGCTGCACCAACCGCCGGTTATCGTGCTGCAGCGTGGCGCCTGTGGCCGAGGTACTTCGCCCACTCTCGGACCTCGGTCGGTCCTTCTATTCCACCCCGACCCGCCTCTGCGGGGCTGGTGGAGGGCTGGGGGGGGGGATGTGCACTAAAGCGTTGCAGGATGTTCAGGGCACCGGCTCAGAACCAAACTCTGCGCCCAGCTTGAGTTGGTGCCGCGTCGCGGGTGGCCACACACGCTCTGCCCCGTAGCCTTGGGGCCAGGGCGACTGGGCTTCCAGCCAGGTAGCGGGCCGCTGGGTGTTGGGGAGCCACACAGCGCTCAGGTCAGACAGGAACGCAGACGCAAAGGGAAGATAGTACAGGTCTAGGAATGTTGCCGTGTGTCCAACCGCTTTGGGAGCACAAGGATTCATTTATGTTGCTTTTCTTTCCACTTCTCTGCCTCCCCCCTTTAAAATTTCACACAGATCCTCTCCATGAAAATTTTAACTTTTTTGCGGGGAAGGAATAGCGTTTCCTTGTCCGGGCGGCAGTTCCCCCGATGATTTCCTGGGGCAGGGGCCAGCATAGTTCAGCAGTGTTGCTGCCTGTTTTGCTTCCCTGATTTTGAGCCAGCCCTACAAAAATGAAAGTGGTTTCTTTTGAATAAATTCAGTCTGGTGCTGGATCATAGAATCTGTGGGACAGAGGAGGGGGTGGGTTTGGGATGAAGAAATTCCCTTCCCTCCTTTACAGCTTTTCTGTATCATGACCGGTGGAGGGGAGGTGGTAGTGTGAGGCAAAGGAGGATGGAGAAGTTCCTACTTCTTGGGATCTTCCGGAGAGATGCTTCTGTCCACCGCCATGCACAGATGCCATGTGGAAAAACAATGTGGAGTTCAGCCCCGGCCAGTGTAGCGGTGTGGTGACCAGCCAGCCGGGGCGTTTGGTCTCTGCCACGGGACTGCTGCCCAGACCCAGAGTAACCTCCTCCTTGCAGGCAGTGCCTGGGGTGAAGGATGGGGGAGCTCGGTGTAGAGGGACCGCTCTGGATTTTTCTTTATGGGAATATGGTCCAGCGTGACCACCTGGGGCTTGGCAGTTTGTCTCATGGATAGGAACATACCAGTGTGGTTTGGGGACAGAGAATATCCACTGACACAGGAGCACAGAGCCTGGCCTCAGCATTCAGAAAACTCAGCATGTTAGGGAAGAAGAGCTTTTCTAGAGAGAAGTGATCCAGAGTGCTCAGAAATGGGGAGGATGACAAGGCATGCCTGTTAAACACAGGACCTTGTGCTAGGTGAGTTATCCATGACCTGTTTTGGTCTTTAGTCTCGCAAGAGATGGGAGTGAGTGAGTGTTCAAAAACTGGACACAGCAGAGTCCAAATACTTGGCTGTTGATTCTCTCTGTGGAGAGAAACAGGTCCTTCATTGGCCAACAGGCCTACAGCGGTCCCAAGGTGCACCAAAGTGGGAACAATCATACGAGAATGAGCATGTGAGACCTGAAAGGAAGGAGACGGGGTGTGACACTGGTCTCATCTGTCTCTCCTACTTTTACAAATATTTATTGAGCTCTGTAGCATGTCTGGCACTGTGTGTAACAGTCTGCTTGGCACTTAGGCTCTGGATGGTTATGTGGGTGTGTGAGTGAGTGAAAGGATAGATGGGTGAATGAATGACAAAACAGAAGGTGTTCAAGACAGCAGCCATCCTGTCTATCCTTACTAGAAGGTGTTGCTTTGCTGTGTCCCTTGTTCCCCATCTGATCCCCACCCTGACTTCCTCAAGGTGTCTCTAGGGCACTAGCCTGTGAGCCAACAGCCTTCCTTTGGCCTAAGCCCCACTCCAGCAGCTGGTGCCCAGGGCAGGCCACCTGACGTAACAACTGAATGAAAACTGGCTGCCCTTGGTGCCAGGCGTTGGCGGGAGCGCTGTTTTGGCTGGGTGGATGTGGAGACCTTTTTGAGAGGTGCCTCAGTTAGAGGGGTAGTTTGGAGAGGTTAGCTGTCCAAGGCAGCGGTAGGCTGAGAACCGAAATCACACCGATCTAAGGAAGTTGCTTCTAGGCAGAGTACCTGGAGGAGAGGTAGGAATGTTCTTTGAGGAGGGGTCCCTGGGCAGTCAGGCCACACTTGGAATCATGGTGGACCCTAGTATGGAGGAAGTGTCATTACTGAAAATAAAGCACTGTTGTCTGCTATTTAGTAAAGACTTCGGAAAATATCATAGTTTTGAAACAAAAGTAAGTCGTCAATTTCAGAGATCACTATAGCTGACAGAGTTTGTTTGGAAAACTACCCAGTTATACTGGAGAACAAAGGTATGTCATCTCTGTTGGTCTGGAGAGTACAGGAAAAAAAGCATTGTAATTAATAATAGGATGAAAATGAGGGCCCACATATAGTTTGTTTATTCTGTGTCTGGCATATAGTTTCCAACTCTTTTGATCCTTCTAAAAATGCTTGTGTAGTAATCTTCCTAGGTTACAGCTGCAGGATAGTCCCAGAGCAGTGCCTTTTCAGGATTTGAACCTACACGTCTGATTCCAGAGCTCACTTCACAAACCACCTCTCTGCTGTCGACAGAGCCCCAGAGATAAGCCAGCTCCAGCTAAGCCACAGCTAATAGCTAAAGCAAACAGTGCTCCAGATGGCTGTGGCCTTGTGATGAAGCAAGACAGGTCCCTGATGACATCACAGGTGCAGGAGTCTGAAGACAAGGTCGCCTCCAGTTGCCATTCACATAGCCCTGCCATGGAAAAATGAAAGAGAAGGAGTTATCATAAAGATGTTTGCAAATCAGAGTCCCAGATCCCAAGCTGGTATCGGAGGGAAAGGCCCTTCCAGATTCTTGGATATTCTCGAAGTCCAAGCAGAACTGTGCTATACTGCTGATCTCTGCTAAGACATGGACAAGAAGCCAAGAAAGAGCTTTGAGAAGGACTCCTCAGATAGTAGAGGCCTAGTCCTTTTCTCCTCTTAGCACACGCTCCAGGAAATCATACCCCATCCTGAAGAGCAGCCCCAGTGAATAAGCATAGGACTGTGTAAGGCCCAGATGGAGTGGGGTTTTTTCAGGTCCTGTGTCGCTTTGAGCCTCTGAAGATGGAGTCCACGGAATAGACAGTTGTTTGACTTCCTGGAAGCATAGACATTTTTTTTTTCAGTTTTTTTTTTTTTAGTACATGTTTGTAGTACATAATGATTACATTCCTCGCAGTTGGACTGTTTGTGTTTTACTTCATTGGTTTTTTTTATGGGCACCTTGGGCCAGTCTTCAGTGTGTTGAGTGCCAGTGTGCTGAGCTCTGGGGAGACTGCAAGGAGCAAAACAGCTCCTTCTGCAAGGTTAGCCTGGATGTAGCAGTGCCGGGTGTGTGTGTGTGTATGTGTGTGTATCCAGCCTTTCATTACCTGGACCTGCACTTTCCTTTGTCAGGTACAGCATTTGCTGGAATGTTTCCCATGACTGGTCATTCAAATACAGCTTTTGTCACTTAAAGTATGTGTGTAATGGGTACCGGGCTTCCTCTTAGGGCAGGGTTGGTGAAAAGCCTTGTCTCTCTAGATTTCAGTCATGTGCAGCATGAAAACAGGAAGGTCTTCTGAGGTATTTGTAAGGCTTTATTCACTCTGGTTACTTTTTTTTCCTCCTGTGGTTTTACTGAAGGGTTAAAACACGAAGGCTTCATAAAATTAGTAAGTTAACAGGATCAAAAGCTAAGCGTTTGATTTAGAGAGCTGTAAATAGGTTAGAGCTTAAAATAACTGCACTCAGAAAGTGATTACGGTGGAACTATGAGCTCACTGTGGCCACAAGCCTCAGCAAGGCAGGCTGGAACTCTGAGTCTATTTGGAGTTGTGTGATCCTGGGCAAGTTTCATGCCTTGGATCCAGAAATCAGATTTTCCATGAGCTTATATGTCTAGTGAATAAATAGCTCTGAAGGCATAATGTGACGGGGAACTCAGGCTTGGCAGTGGTCAAGGGTTCCTTGGAAGGCCAGCTGAGATGGTGGGGGCAGTGCGCTGACACCTGGCCTGGGCCTGGTGCATGTGCAGTTACCTGTCATGTCTATGGGCCCTAAGAGCACTCAGCAGGGAAAGGACTGGACCAAATGATCTCAGAGGTCCTTTCTAACTGGCCTGTGATGCCAGTAGCAAAGTCAGCTTCTGCTGAGGTTGTGGTCACTGCATCCTTATTTTGAAGTCTGGGCTGGCTGCCCAGACCTTTTACGTTATGATAGTTATAGCCAAGGTTGACATTGTGACCCATTCGAGCTTTGTTGCCTCATATTTGGGCTTTGTGTTGGCTGTTGAAAATCCCTGGGACACTGGGAGTCAAATGCCCCCACCCCAAGGACTGAATGTCAGTAAGCCTAGTGTCCCCTACTCCTTCCCTTGGGGCCATGAGGCTGGGCTGCTTCTGGGTCCCCTGGAGTGAGATCTTTGCTGAGCTATTTCTTCATTTCCTTTCCCCACCTTTCCTGCCATTAAGGAGGAACAATAGCTATGTGTGGTGACACAAACCTGTAATCCCAGTTACTAGGGAGGCTGAAGCAGGAGGATTGCAAGTTTGAGCCCAACCTAGACAGCTGAGTGAGAATATGTCTCAGAATAAAAAAGAGAAAAGGACGAGGGGTATGGAGATGACGGGGATGTAGCACTGGGTTAAATTTCCAGTACCCACCCCCCCAAAAAAAATTTGAGAAGTGAAGCTATTCTAAATGCTTTTCCTAGAAGCTCTCCAGAAGCAGGAGAGAAGTCAGTGCCATCAGCTCTGCTTGGGGTGGCTCTGCTTAGTGATGTGTCAAGAACCAAGGGCAGTGCACCTTAGGACAGAAGAAGTGGCAGGAAAGAGGCAGCTCTGTCACTGTGGGATGAGTGACATGAGTTCCATGTCTGAATTCAGAGCATTTATTGAACACTCACTGTGTACTAGGAATTGTGCTGGACACAGGGAGTGAGGGGTGAATAAGATTCTTTGACCTCTGATTTCCAAGTGCTCACAATAGGATGTGTAATGCCCTGGTTTAAGCACCTAGCTTCCAAAATCAGATCACTATTTTCTGCGCATATGATTTCTTAGACTTGACTTAATTTCTAACTTAATTTCCTTATCAGTAAAATGATAGTGGAAATAATAGGGTATACACACACACTTCTTAGGGCTGTTGCAGAATGGAAGGACCTTATTTTGTTGCTTAACTTTGTACCTGGTGCATTTCTTGAACTCCACCGATATTAGCTATGATATTGGCTGCACATACCTGTAAGGCTGAGGCAGGAGGATCATGAATTTAAGGCCAGCCTGGAACACAGTGGGACACTGTCTTTAAAAAAAAATTAGCTATAGTCACCATTGTCAAGACATCACAAAGGAGTCAGCTCAGAGAAGATGGGCTGGAATGTCATCTCTGGGGATGAGGTGTCGTGGGTTGGTCAGGAAGGATTCACAGAGAGGGGAGCCATGTGGGCATGTGTCCTGAGGTTGCCGTGAATTTATCAGTTAACAGGCTGGGAAGGTTCTCTGGGTAGAGGGAGTCAGATGCTACCTTCCTGTCGCCCTTTGATGGAAACCTCAGGTTGTGTCCTGTATGATTTGAGAAGTAGGTGGCTTTTATGGAATGAAAAGCAGTGTCTGGACCTGAGATTTTTACAGAAATCCTCTTATTAAAGCTCATTGGAGTTCATGACACCCAAGAGATGGTAGTTTAGAGACGCTCCAGGACCTTCTAGAGCACTTCTCATACTCTGAGAATTCCTCACAGGGAAAGATTTGTCCTGCCTTGAGAAAAGAAAAAAAAAAAAAAAAGACTGAGGGTCCACTCATACCCTATTATTTTAGATTCCTAGGACAAATTGTCGAGTAAGCATGTTTCCTAAAAACAGTTCCCCACAGCATCTTGTGATAGCAGCTGGTCCCTTGCCACAGGAGTGTCCTTTGTTTCCTGGTACACATGAAGATCTCTGAGACCATATTGTTGTGGCTGGAATTTCTGATAATTTCCACATTTGCATAACTCCTGTCTTAATGAGTCAGAGCCTTGTGCAATATTTCAAACCTCACGAACGTCTTTTTCATTAGTTATGCAATGCAGTCTTCAGCAGGAGATGGTAGGCCTGCCCATGTGGTGAGCTGTGTTTTTCTCGGTGCTGGTGAGGTTTGCAGTAGAATTCACTTCCACAGTCTTGGGCAGGACTTTACCCTATTATCCGATACTCATATTCTCTCACACTCTGTGACTAAGATGAGCTGTCTCCGTAGCACTGGTATTCTAAGAGGCAGTCACTGCTTGGTGGGGATTGGTGGACACAGAGTTCTGGGCACTGGTGATTCTGGGCAGTTGGTGGCCAGCATTAATAAGAGGATTTCTGTATATAGGAGAGGGAAAGTTGAGGACTCAGCAGTTATATCTGCTTTTATGTGGCTCGAAAGTATCTGGGAATCAGGGTATTGTATGACACTGGGAGATGTCACTAAACAGAACAGTGATCTAAAGACTTCCAGGTACTTTTTTGAGCTGGATGGTATGGTAGTGTGTTATGGGTGTTGCCTCCTTCCCTCCCAGTTACCCAGGGAGGAATGAGTGAATATTATCCCTGCAGCCCAGCCAAGGACATAGATGAGGCTCCCAGAGGTAGATTATAATTCACCCAAGGCCACCCTGTAGGAGAAGGCAGAGCCAGGATTCACACCCAATACTGTCTGGCTCCTAGACTACTTTCGAGGCTTCTTTGACTCCAATGTGGCTTGGAAGCATGCTGTTTAATCTCCACATATTTGAAGGGGTTTGCATTTATCTTTCGGTGACTCATTTCTAGTTTAATTCCATTGTGGTCTGAGAACATCCTTTGTATGGTTTCTCTTCTTCTCAATTTTTAGAGTGTATTTTCCAGTCTACAGTATGGCCTGTGTTGGTGACAGTTCCGTGTGAGGTTGAGAAGAACATGTGTCATGCTGTTGTTGGAGGGTTGTTCTCTAAACATCAGTCAGATGCAGTGGGTTGATAGTGCTCTCAGGTCCACTAGCTCCTCACTGATTTTGTCCTGCTGATTTTTGTCACTTCCTGAGAGAGGAATGTTGAAGTCTCCCTAGTCTGTTTTGAAACAAGACTACGGTCTCCATTATGGACCACCAGTGTTAGCAGTCCTGAGTGTAGCCCCATTTGGATCTTTCAAGTGAGTCACTAGCCCCCTGCAGCCTCAGTTTTCTCATCTGTTACACAGGAACAGTGTTGCTGCCCGGGAGACTGATGTCAGATGAGATAACAGGTATGAGGGAGTTTTATCAGCTGGAAGTACTGAAGCATTGACATTGCAAGAGATTAGGACTTCTAGATAGCAATTCCAGACTCTTCCAGGACTCCTGGTAGAATCAGCGCCAAGAATAGAGCCAGAGGGATGGAAAAGTAATAGGCTTCCTGACTAACTCTTGGTCAAGGTGACTGAATTTGACCTTCCATTTCAGGGGGAAGTCAGGGGCAGAGTCCACTGCCATTTTGTCAAGGGCAGAACAGTTTGGTTCAAAACACCAGCATCCCAGTTATTACATTGTGTGCTCAGGCATCCCCTGGGCCTGCTCTGTGGAGGACTTGAGTTCACCTGCAAGGCGGTGTTCTTCAGTCTGGTGTTCCTCTCAAGCCCAGTTTTGTTTTGTTTTGTTTTGTTTTGTTTTGTTTTGTTTTGTTTTGGTAAGGAGGGCTGAACCCAAGGTTCTCACAGTCAGCTCCATCCCCTATCCTTTAAAAAATGTTTATTTTGAGGTAGTTTGGCTAAGTTGTTTGAGCGAGGCTTATATTTGCCTTCCTCTTGCTTTAGTCTCCCAGAGTGCTAGGATTGTAGGCATATATCACCATCCAGTCTCAGTTTCTTTTGAATACTTTCACTTGTCAAAAAACAGCCTGAGGTGACTCAGGTTTTAGCGTGATGTTTCTTTGCAGTTTGACATTTTTGGCTCTGAAAAACGTAATCCAATATGGTGTCGACCCTATTGGAAAAAGCCCTGTTAGGAAAAGCCTGATAATGGTTCAGGAATACAGGAGGAGGGGCAAGGACTTGAGGCTGTCTGGAGGGGACCCAGGCACCTGGATGTCTTTCTGTCTGTAGGTTCTGGGATCTCTCCCATCTATAGTCTGTTCCCTTGGCATCCTCATCAGTGGCCACCACGGACTTCATTTTTTGCAATATATCATCTGTTCTTACTTCCACTACACATTTCTAAACACATCAACTCGTTTGCATGATCTCTTAGGTCTTGTGGCTGGGGATACCACCTTCCCTGCAGAGGCACTGGTGGGTGGCCTACACCACCACCCACCTTGTAAGGAGGACAGTATCCCACAGCATGAAACCTAGGGGCAGTTTCTACCTGCAAGTCCCACTGCACAATCACCTTTCACTTTGCAGCTGGGAGAGGGGCTATCCCAAGGGAAGACACTCACAGGCTGAGCAGCTCATCAGTGGGGGCTTCTAGGACTGAGCCCCTGAACCCCTCTGCTGCCTCTCACTGGAGGAGCAGTCGTGTGCTGGGGAGGGGCCAGGTCCTTGTATAGGATCTCCCTATAGGTTTGAGAGGTGTTGGGGGGTCTTCACCTTTTCTCCCTTTTCAGTAGAATGTTGAAGATCTTTTTTTTTTTTCCCCAAAAGGTTTTCTCCTTGGGATGGAAAATGACCCCTGAGCAATCCATGAGGTGCCTGGCTTCTGCCCTCAAGAGTTTAACGTGCCTGCAAAGGCATTGAGCCACGCAGCACTCTCGCTGCACGTAAAATGTCCTCATAACCAGCATGGTGCGCAGTCGACGTCACACACAAGATATTTCAATGTCTTTAACCTGTCCTTAGACTGAATCTACCAGATTTTTTTCTTCTTCGCACAATGGCTCTTTACAATTTTTTGTTCTCCACTTCGTTTAACCATCATGGGAAGTACATTTCTGCACCTGATGATACATTGTGCTGTATCTGTGTTTTAAAGTTAGAAAAGTAATTTCATCACATCAAAAATAATGGAGGAAAGCGATTTGTGATTTTATCCTTCACTGTCATTCCAGACAGTCCCTCATTTCTGTTCCAAACACAGCCACCATTCAGTTAATAATTCCCTTAGTCACGTTCATAAGAGCTGTCACTGTAATTGCAAACAGTACTGAGATGAGCTGTTCAAGACTATTTCTGTGTCTTCGGTTAGGATCTATTCTCGTAGGATAGATACTAAAATGTGCAGAGACTGGATAGAAGTGTATGGATTTGTTACGGTCCTCTAGTTATTTTCTAGAAGGGTTATAACAACCGCTTGTTGCTATCCTGCCATCGTTGTTGCCAACTGCTATAGAAATTCAGCCTCTGAAGTCACTGAATGTCATAAAGAAATTTCACTAAAAGAAACCCTTCAGGAGGACAATGGTTCCAAACTGGTCATTCTTCTCAGTTGATAGATGACCTTGTGGGTCTTATAATTTCCTTCTACCCAGGGCTGGGATGAGTTGTGATCACGGGACGTCTGGCCTAGAAGGGCCCCTGTAGCTGTCAGATCATTTGGTCCAAGTTGTATTTTGGGTGAGGAGCCTGGAACAAGCGAGGGGACGTGAAAGTCTGAGGTCACCAGTCAGGACTGACAAAGAACCAAGTCCCTGAGTACCCAGTTCAGGAGCTACCCCAGGGTACCCTGGATGCTTGCTCTGCCCATGATGCAGGGGGAAGCCAGACTGTGACCTGATAAGTGAAGAATGTGTCATTCAAAGCGTTTTGTACACATAGAAGTATACTGTGAGCTGCATGTATAAAATCAGCATTCACGTACAGTAGTCATATTAGAGTAACACGGAACAAGGATCATTATTTTTCTGTTCTAAAATAACTTCACTGAGAGAATTTGCACAGTGTGAAATATTTGCTTTTAAAGTTTCTATATGTTCAGAGTTGTACACTTATTGTCCCTAATCTGAGGACATTCTAATGACTCCCAAAAGAAACTTGATACCTGTTAGCAATCACCCTGTATTTCCTCTTGCCTGGCCCTAACCAGCCACCAATCTATTTTGTGTCTCCATGAATTTGCCTATTCTGGACATGCCTGGAAGTGGAATCCTGCAGTATGTAATCCTTTGTGACTGGCTCCTGTCACTTAGCGTACTGTTTTCAAAGTTCACCCACATTTTAACGTGTCAATACTTAATGCTATTTTATGACCAAAAAACACTCCATTGTGTGGTTATAAGAAGACCAAATCTCTTTGTGGGAAATCCTAACAGTCCTGAAAGTCACTTTGAAAACTGAAACTGCTGACACAGTTCTGATGGCTCTGTTGGAACAGAGTGAAGCACATGCTCCAGAGGCCGGCATTAAAAATAAAAGTATGCTATACGGGTGGGAATTGTGCACTAAAAAGAAAACATCAGGAATCATACTTTGCAGGTTTACTAGCTCATATGACATTTTTTGGAACTGGAAAGGATGTTGGAAATGGTATAAGTCCCTGACCCCATCTAACAGACAAGGTACCTGAAGCCCAGAAAGGGGAAGTGGTTTGTCTTGGGTCCTGAAACCACTTTTCACTTCTTACTTGAGGCTGTTTTCTTTCTAGCCTCCTTTGTGTCAGGTTTACAAATTCTCCTAGTTGTCCTCTGTTCCCTAGGATACGAGCTCATTAGCAAATGAATGTTGGGTATTGCTCTGATCTGATTCCTGGATCAATGGGCTTGTTCAGCATCTCTCCCCTGTGTTCTAGGCTTGGCTCTTTGCCCACCCTGCGCTTGGTAAGGCTAGTCTCCATGACTTTGCTTCCCAGCTGTGTGATGGAGGCTGAAGGGCCCTGACAGCCCCAGACAAAACAGCCAGAGAAATCGCAGCAAAGGTCAGGACTAGAGACAGATGCTTATGAGAAGAAAGTTGATGGTGATATTGTGGACTGAGCTGTCAGCTATTTCCCTGCAGATAATAATAGGTACATCATCTTGGGCAGTTAGAGACTTCTGGAAAAAAAAATCGTGCAGTGGAGTTGATTAAAAACTTTTCTCTATTAAAAAAAAAATAGGCCAGAAAAGATGATGAAATCCAAGGCCACTGACCAGACCAAAACATTTTACCATGGGTGTCATTGTTTTGTTTCATTTTTTGCCAACTGAGACTGAGAAGTAATTTTTCAGAAATAGGAACCTTTAAACATAGACACTTTTTTCTGGAAAAGGCAAATTTTCCCAGTAAAACCAAAGCTACAGAATGAGGCTGAGCTTGTGTGTGAGTCACAGAAGTTAGGGGCTTGCAGCCAGCTGGCCACATGCCCTCAAACTGGGGTCCCGATGCAGCCTATTTGCAGGGGAGTATCTTAGACTCGTCTAGATAATCTAACTTCTTCACTTCACCTACTGCAAGTCTTTTCCAGGCACCATTCACGGCAGCTTTGGCCCAGCTACTGCTCAAAGCACCACCTTGGGCGTTGTAGCCTGAGGCCTGGCATCCAGCGAGCTTTTCCCACTCAGAGCCGTCTGGGAGACTATCCCAGAAGGAGAGGGGCTGCCAGTGCTTGGAAGTACCAGTATGGGCTGGAAATCAAGGCCAGGCCCTGGGCTCTACTGCCACTTCCGCCTTTATTCATTACAAGAAAAGAAAGAGGTCATACAAAACCTGCCTGGATTTTATTTCTTTATTCTAAGCATCACTCAATTTGTAATCTTAGAAAAAAATGGTACTACTCATGAATTCAGTGTATTTTAACAAGGGTAGTTCTGAAGGCCATTGTCTTACGTGTTTCATTCTTTCTTCAATCTGAACAGGATCTTGAGATTTGTTTTAGATCCAACTGGCTGCCTTAGTCCCCAGCTCTGCAATGCCTCTGCCTTTCCTGTGCATTTTCTCTGCAAGGTTGAGGAAACCTCTCTGCTTAGGCTCCTCTATGCCCTGGAATTTGCAGCTGTAGCACTGATTAGAATTGGGGTTTGGTTTCCTGGAATGTGCAAAGGATCACTTCTGTTTCCTCTACCTCAATGCTTCGGACCAGCTCTAGGCCTGACTCAGGCCCTTGCTGACATGTTTCCTTGGTATATAAAGGAGCCGGACAGAGAGAATGCAGCCACTCAGACCACAATCATGAAGCAAGTAAGTCTGGAGAGGCAACTTTGCTGCACTCAAGGGGCTATGCCTTTTTTTTTTTTTTTCTTTTCCTCCAGCTAAACTCTTGCAAGCAGGAGGCCCCAGCCCTTTGTGCTTTCTGCTTTGTTAGCTGGTAGGAACCTGTTTGGGTTGATTTCTCCCAGACTCTCAGGAAAGAGAGTAGTTCAGGTTCATGGAAGAGGGAGAAATGGTGAGTTTCTGTGCAGTCCGTGCTGTTTTCAATGCAGCTTCTGCCTCTGTCTCCCCACCCAGCTCGTCTGTCCTTCTGCCTTGTCCTTCTCAGGTTCTCAAACTCAGCAAGAAGCCTCACAGAGGAAGCTTGTCTTAGGAGAAAATCATCTCCCCTTCCTCCTTGCAGATAGGCACCCCTCCCCAGCTGTAGGTGTTGGGTTCATTAATTGCCTGCTGCCTGGTCTTGACATGAAGCCTATACCTAGGACAAGTGTGCTGTTTGAGCCTCAGGTGCCTATGTTTGTCCAGAGCCCTGGGTCTTGAATTCTATCCTGACACAGAAAGACCCCAGGGTGGTCACTGTGAATATGAGTAGTATTCCTTAGGAATGATGGCACACACCTGTAATCACAGAGGGACTGGGAAGCTGAGGCAAAGGGATTGTGAGTTTGAGCCCAATGCAAGCAACTTGGTGACTTAGCAAGACCCTGTCTCCAAAATAAATACAAAGCTTGTAAGGCTGGGAACTTGGTTCAACAACTAGTATGGGGGTGGTAATGGGGGTTTGGAGAAAAATCTGTATCCTAGATTCTCTTTTTCTGCCACCCTGGCGGGGGTGGGGAGAGCCAAATCAAGCATTTGTATCAATTTACCTGGGCCTGCAGCCTTCTCATCTCTGCCCTGTTATGTACACTCTGTTCCATCTAAAGTGCCAGTGGGCTGGGGGCCTTTGGCTTGGGGTGCTGGCTGAGCTTTGCCTCCATATTGACTGCCCTTGTTCTCCTCTGGGCTCCCTGTTGAGGTGCTAGACTGAGAACAACAGACAGAGGAACACTTGAAGATAGGGTTCCTGGAAAAGGATGGTTTTTATTCCTGAAGGTCCTCTTTGGATCTGGGCCTGGCTTTATTAAGTAGCCAGGCCACTTGGCCAAGGTGATCAAGGGGATTTTTAAAAAATGCTACAATGTGACTCTTGCACCACCAAAACAGACAAGGGATGTCTCCTGCAGGCACTCGCCCATGGCAGGAGCTTCAGTGCAGGGGAGGTCACTG
Organism: Hydrochoerus hydrochaeris; assembly: GCA_004027455.1. Taxonomy (NCBI): domain Eukaryota; kingdom Metazoa; phylum Chordata; class Mammalia; order Rodentia; family Hydrochaeridae; genus Hydrochoerus; species Hydrochoerus hydrochaeris. The sequence goes on from PVLA01003737.1 coordinate 181,409, forward strand.
CATTTGAGACCTGTAAGAGGCTGCTGGGGCTCTGGAGTCTGCTCCATACACAGCGCCGGCAGCCTGAGCTGTTGGCCACGGGAAGGTGTGAATGATAGATGAGGAGCATGTCCTACCCCGTTATACACTGGACCATTCCCAAAAATCATTCTCAGTTTCCTGAGCACTCCACTGGGGGCCTGCGTGTTTGCCTTCATTATTTACAGTTTCCTTGCCAGTGAGAGTGGTCATGTCTGGAGGAGGCCAGGGGAGATTTTCCCAGGCTCCTGGGAAGACTTTGGGACCAAAACAGTGGAGGCCCCGGCAGGCAATATCTAAGGTGGTTACTTCTCCTTGTCCTCAGATGGTCAAGGTGGCCTGTAGGCCGCCACGTGTTTCCCCTCACCCTTAGTTTCCAGCCTGTGTACTAGGCATTGGGTGCTCTTGACTTGGAAATAACTTATCTTAAATTTATTGCTGATGGCCAGGCCTACGTGGCAGAAGGAAGCCACACTGAATGGGAAGTAGGAGAGAGGACAGTAAGCTGTCCCCACATATCTGCCTGGTACCCTAGTTTGTCCTGGCCTCCTCCTGAGCATACCCTAATATGATCCAGCTCTAGGTTTTGCTGACTTTCTTCAACTGCTGGGCTTTCTCCTGAATCTCGGTAGCTGTTAGAACTGGCCTGTACTCTTTGTGGTAGTCTGTCAGATACAAATGCCTGTGCTGGGAGGTGAATTTGAAATTTGGTGGGAAAATCCCAAGTAATTTGAGGGCCAGGAGTGGGCTTACAGGGCATCTAGTGGAGCCCTTCATTTTGAAATTGAGGCGTCCCCAGCCTAATGGGCTTACCTAGGGTGGCACAGCTTGCGTTGGCTTGACCCCCTACTACAGGTGACAGAGGTTGGGCACCTTTTCTCCCTGCAGACATGTGCCCTGTCAGCCCCTGCACATGGATGGCTGTGGACTCTTGGAGTCTACAGAGTAGGCTACACCTCCAGCAGTTTTTGGGCAATGCATGATGCTTTTCTGGGTTTTAAATCAAATAAATTTGAAACTCAGCTAGAGTGGACTCCATGCTCATGGACCTGTGCAGTCACACAAGACCCCATGTTTAGAAAGGTTCCACCTGTCTTAATGCTGCACTTGAGATTTGTAATAAATTTTTGAAAGAAACTTTTTATTTTGCCCTGGGCTTTGCAAAATGATGAAGCCGGTCCTGAATGTGGGACAGTGCATTAAAATGCCGTGGATTTGATCAATCTGTTCTTGCAGCTGATTTGAATTTTGGGAACATGCTGTTCCCTGTGAAGAAAGGAGGATTCATTTCTTTTCCTTCCAATACACAGGCGTTCTGTTTTCCAAATTAGTTGTACTTATCAGCGCTGCTGAGCAATTGGATGGTGGGATTGTTCTTGGCGGAAGGGAAGGTTGGGTTGTTAAACCACATCCTGGTCCTGATCTCTTGGCCTGGAAGTATAAACTATGCTCCTTCAGTGGTGTGGGATGCAGGGGTCTGAAAGGCTGGGGTCAGGAAGGGAGGCCACAGATAGAGCAAAGAGCTCCAGCTCCCGAATGCCAGATGGATGGGTTGTCCTCTTGCCTCTGCCGCTTCCAGTTCTGAGGCCTTGAGCAACATGCATTCCTTCTCCAGCCTTCTGTTTGTCCATCTTTCTGGAGGGTGAGCATAAAATCCACTCTGTAGACTTGTAGGAAAAATTAGAGGTCACATTTGTGCCTGGCATTGTGTTTGACACATAGTAAATAGTAAATGTGCAATAAATAAGTACCATGCCCTGTCATACTGGGAGCCAGCCACGCGGAGACACAGGGAGGGAATGTGATCTGCTACCTAGGCAGGAATAGGGGCCTTGCATTGGCAGGTCCAAGTTCATGGGATCTGAGACTTACACAATTCAAGAGATTCTTAAGAAAACTCAAAATTACACATGCAACATTAAGTGTGAATTAGATTAAAAAAAAGAAACTATCAGAAGTTAAAATTTTGTTTCACAGTGTCCATTGTACATTTTTAGAAGGGTGTATGAAAGAGGAAAGGACAGTAGTTAAAAGAGAAAAACTGCAAGGCAGTTACACTGTTAGTATCTCTTAGTTCAGTAAAAAGGAAGGTTTGTGTTAATTTTGATTAGAGAAACTTTTAAAAAATGATTTGGAGTTTATATTTCTTTATTTTTTTTTGAGACAGGGTCTCACTATGCCGTTCGGGCTAGCCTTGGGCTCACTTTGTAGCCCAGCCTGGTCTCAAACTTGCAACAAGCCTCCTGCCTCAGCCTCCTGAGTGCTGGGATTCCAGGGGTGCACCACCATGCCCAGCGATTACAGAAATTTTTATGCCCATATCTTACACCTTGAGCAACTGCTTTAAAGATAACAACATGTATGTATTAACTATTCTTAATTCTCCTATTATTTTGCTATGAAATTTTGTTTTACTTCTTTTTCATAAAATAAAAAACAATTTAAAAAGTTCAAATTCCAAAAAGCAAATACCATAAGCATCACAGCATCCAGGAAATATGATATTAATTAACTGCCAGATACACTTTCACTTTTTATTTTTGAGGGGGTTGTTTTTTGAGATAGGCTCTAGTTACTCAGTTCAGGCTGGTCTTGAACTCACTATGTAGCCCAAGATGGCCTTGAATTTGAGGTGATCCTCCTACCTTGACCGCTGTGCTGAGATTACAGAGGTGTGCTACCACGCCCAGCTCACTTACACTTTTAAAACACCTTCACCCCCTATGCTTTCTGGTTTCAGCTCTGATCACTTTTTTTTTATATGATAATGATTTTCCGACAGAGAAAAAAAAAGAATTATTCATTATTTTTATTATTATTTATAGTATTTTGATTAATTCAATCTTTTATATTTCCCTGCCACCAACACTCTACCCTTGGAACTGTCATACCATCCTGCAGAACTGGGAGCAGAGTAGGTGGCAGACATGTCCTGGAAACTCTATCTGTATGAGGATTAATGGCAGTCACTGAACTAGAGATAGAGTGACCACAGGGCATGTAAATGCTTCTCATTTAAACCAAGCAAAGTGATTCTCCAGCTGTACTTTCTCCTCTGAGTAGCCTCCCCTGACAAGATAGCTGTGTGCCAGGGGGAGCCTATGGCCTCAGCCAACTACAAGTTAAACTACTTTATTTCTACAAAATTTCCCAAAGCATGTGATGACCACTTTGATGACCAGAGCAATAAGCAGAGCTTTGTTGAGCTCTATTGTAAATCTGCCTGCTCTCAACTACTGCTTCCGTGCAGGGTTCAGCCTTAGTCACTGGAGAGAGCCCATGAGACATCAGACAGGTTCCCAAACCTTTGTGGTTTATAATACCCTTAGTAATTTTTTATGGCACCTGCAGGCCAGAAAAGTACCTCAGGGTTCCATTTGTCAGGTAGTTAGGTCCAAAAACTTAGTAAGTGTTGTGAAACAGGAAGAAAAATATTTACCTTCATTTCCCAATAACCATGATTCCCTGTGGATGCGAAGTGTGTGTCCATTGGGTGCTACATGACCTTCGAATTCTTGGGATTATATTGGACACTGTCACCTTGATTTTTAATTCGACATTGATTTTTGAGCTGTGTGTTTACTTTATCCTGGTAGCTTCCAGAAATGCAGCTTCACAAAGGTATGGAATCATCAAAAGAAATAGCATGCCATCTGGCTTCGAAACTGAGGAAACTAGAGCTGGTTTACAAGGTGTCCAGTGAGTGTGGGTACCATTGTGTTTCCCTTAAAAAAGGTGGAAGATCCCGTGCTTGCTGTGATGTTCTGTGGCGCCTTGGTCCCTGTGTTCAAGAGCTGGCATTAGGACAGCAGAGCCAACTGTCCTCTTCTTCCTCCCTCAGGTCTAATCTTCACCTTAAAGACATTTTCCCCTTAAAGATGAAAGAAACACATATTTTGATGATGTGAAGCCACCCAATTTTGTGCCTGTGCTTTTGAGAGGAACACAGATAATAAAATCTGTCCCTTGGTTCCTGCTGCCTTGTGATTTTCATCTTCATAGTTCTTCTGAAATATGTTAATGTATGTCAGGTACAGACAGTGCTATGTATTTACTGCTTGCTCATCCGTGGGTTCCACCATCTGCAGATTGAAAATACATTTCTTGTAACACGTAATATATATTAAAGTGATATAAAATATGGAAAAGAAAATGGCATTAGTACTGAACATGCACAGACTTTTGTCACTGTCGGTACAGTATAACAACTCATTACATAACATTCGCATTATGTTAGATATCAATGATCTAGAGATGATTTACAGGATAAGGAAAATATGCAAATACTGTGCCCTTTTGTAGAACACTTTTGAGCTGTGTGTAGAGCATCCTGCAGCCTCAGTCCTCCACCCATACTGAGCAGTGGCCGAGCTTAGTGGCTTGTTCTCAGTAAATACTCCATAATGGATAATCATTGTTGGAACTTCTCCTTGCTGTGTATTTCCTTTCTTCTGGAAGGCAGTTGTTGAAATGGTTAAGGAGAATTCTCTGTAAATCCCCAGAGATGATGGGATCCAAGCAAGCCATATTTATAAAGTTGTATGTTTGTTTAGTCTATAAAGAGGAGAAATTAATCATTTGTTGTCTTGGGATGGAATGTGAGCAACTTTGCAATTTCCATCTTCACTGCAACAGGTCTTCTGAAACATGTTAGCTTCGGCTTTCAGTTTTGTATGGTAAGGGAGCAGTTAGGAGGGCTAGGCTGTGACCCTGCAGGGACTTCCCATTCTCATAGACCCTTTGCATCAGTTCTAGCCTAAGGGAACAAAGCACAGAGCATGCCAGATCTGCCTCCTTGTGTTGGCTGCTCCATCAGAGAGAGAGCTCAGCTGGGCTGTAGTTCCAGCCAGGTTATCTGCTGACCTAAAAGGCCCTTCGCCCTTCTGCAGTGGCTGTGGTGTGACCTTGTGAGCTGGGGAGCACAGGTGCAGGCTAAGGTTAGGAAAAGCTAGCCTGTCTCGGAACCTCCCTGTGGTCATGCCTCCCTGGGGGTGGCCGTGAGGGTGCTGTTGATAAGAGGAGTCTCCAGGACCCAGATGGGTTTGCCAGGATGGTGCCTTAGCTCTCCCTCTCCATAATCCTGCTGCTATGTCAAAGCACTGATAGCTGCCAACGGCCTCCTCCTGAACTGCACCCTTGCCAGTCCTTTTCCTTTTTTTCTTTCTAAACTATATGTCTTGTCTGGGCAAGCACTTCTCAGGTGGTGGCTCATAAAGCCAACATAGCAAACACTGAGGTAGGTGGTCTTGTCATCTTACCGTAGAGACATGGGACTAAGCTCAAGCCACACATCTGAGACCAGAGTCTATACTTGATCCTCTCCCTTGCTGCATGCTCTGGCTGCTGCAGCATTGATTCCCACCCCCAGTCCTTGGATCGTGGGTAGCAGGTTGCCATGCAGCCAGCGTGCCCCTACCAGTGGGACATTTCCACCTGGATTGACTCCGCTGCAAAGAGAACAGTTGACCACAATTGAGATCAGAGCAAACGGGGCCTGTGGGGGTATCTGATACTGAGGCTGCAGCCCGCCTTCTGGTTTGGAAGACAAACCGTGTTAAGTGGAACAGGAATCTGACACTGAGCAGGCTGCTTTTAGCGACACTTAAAATCCTCATTCTGAAATTGCATTCATTGAGAGAAGCCAAGCATTTCTCCTTGTCATTCTGTTCTTTTTTTTTTTTTTTTTTTGGTCCATCTTTGAGCAATTACTAGTTGAAATTCAGTGTGTCAGTTTTTGCTCTTTTGTTTCCCCATGACTTCTGGCCGCTAAGTGATGTCAGTGGAGGTTGGGAGTCCTCTTTTCATCTGACTTGCACGGTTAAGGCTTATCACCTGGCTTTTCAACTCTGTCGGTCCTTGTACTGCTCCTCCTTTTCCTTTGGTTATCTGCAGAACCGGAAGAGCCCTGAACCCATGTGCTCTCCCATGTGCTGTTTGTCTTGTGCATCCTGCTAAGGTGAGAGAGAGGAAGAGACACAGGTTGGATCAGAGTCAGAGCTGGAGTCAGTTCTTCAGCTCATTCTGGAGGCAGCAGCCCCATTCTGTAGGTGGGGAAGAGGAAGCCGCCCCACAGACTGAGGATGGAGTTCAGGCCTTTTAGATCTGCTTTGTAAGCTTTCCTGGTCTATAACCCCTGGAACTGCTTTTTCTAGCTTATGAGAAAGCACCTAATTTTCATTTCAGCTAGAAAATCTCATGTTCAGTTTTACCTCTGATGGGAGTGGATTTTCCCTTTCCTGCTTTGGGAGTCAGAAAGAGGAAGTGAGTCAGTGATATTTATTAGCAGGACTCTAGCGGCTGTGCTTTTCTCAAGAGTGTCGGGAATATCATGGCCCTTGAAGGTTGTTGGCCTTGTTGGAATTAAACCTCTGCTTGGCTCTTGCTAAAAAAAGTAGAGCTGAGAAGCTGGTAAGGGTTTGTTGACAACTATCTCTGGTTGATGTGGCCAGAATCTGTTTGGATTGAATCTCTTTGGATGTTTCTACCCCCTATTTAAATCTCCCATTGGAGTAGTCAAGGAGACACACCAGTTCACAACAGTTACTTGGAGACCCTGGAGGCCAGCACACAGAAGCAGGGCAAGTACTGAAGAGGAAAAGGTGTGAATTTGGTGCTTTCCTTGCTATTTATGATCTTTGTTATGATTTAGTGTCCTCAAAGAAGTTACTCAAAGTCTGTGAGCCTCAGTTTCCCCAAATATGGGAAGAATACCTGATTGTCCCCTTCTAGAGAGAGTAGGAAAAATTAAAATGAGGTAGCATGTGAAAGTGGCTTGAAAATGAATTTGAAAATAAATTGATGCTATCCTGAGTTTGTCAAGTTTGTTTATTTTCCCTAGTAATTGCAGATCTTTGAACCTGAGAACATCATGCTAATAAGCAAAGAGATCAGATTTCAGCCTTGAGATAAAGCAGCTTAGGAAGAGGAGCCAGGCTGGAAAGGGCCTTTCATTTGTAGATGCTCCCTTACTGCCAAGGGCAGGAGCTGCAGGCTAGGCCCCAGGATGTCCCTGGGTCCAGTGGCCCTGAGTCAGGTTACCACAGTTCCTGGGGGTACAGCTGTGGCAGGAACCAAGAAACAATCTACAGATGCTCTGGGGCTGCTGGCTGAGCCTGTGGCTGTGCAGCTGTGATGGGTCACAAGAGGGCTTGGAAGTTTCCCAGCATTACTCAGCCTGGGGAATGGCTGTTTCCTTCACACTGGAGGAGATGTGGGTGTATGTGATGGTATGCATGTGTGTGTGAGTTTGTGGGTAAGTGCACATGTGTATATGCCTGTACAAGTATGGATGTGTTTGTGTGAGTCTACAGGCATGTATGTGGGCATGTTTATGTGTGCACATGTGAGTGTGTATCTTTTTGCTACAGTGCATTTTGGCTCTACTAACCCATAGCTTTCTCCAGGTGACCATGGCGCAGAAGTCAGTATCATTAAATGTCTATTTGCTTTTGTTCTCAGGGCAGGAAGATCCCAACAGTTTGCGTCATAAATACAACTTTATTGCTGACGTGGTAGAGAAGATAGCTCCTGCTGTGGTTCACATCGAGTTGTTTCGCAAGTAAAGAGGGGGTTCCTGTTTTTTCTATAACTTACCCAGCTGTTAGTGATAAATGCCCTCATTAACAAAATATCAGAACTATTTTTTTGAGACACATTAAAGTGTCAGAGTGTCACTGAATAGATTCCCGTATTGCAATAAAGTTTTCTCCCTTAGTATGTTTTTTCATTGGAGTACTTAAATCTGCACTCTTGACCCTTCAGATGTTTTAAGAACTTCTGGCTCTAAAGAATCTCTAAGAACATTTTTTAAGTGGGATGTTTCAATGCACTGCCAAAATTGATGCAATGTTTAGTTTTTTAAGTGTTAGACCCAGCATGTAAGGAAACAAGTACAGTTGTGCGTTGCTCCTGCGAAACATTACTCTCATGTGTCTCATTTTAAGGAGTTTCAGGCTTCACAGTGCTGTCCTTTGGGTTCCAGGCTGCCTTTTTCTAAGAGGGAAGTCCCAGTGGCTAGTGGATCTGGGTTCATCGTGTCAGAAGATGGACTGATTGTGACAAATGCCCACGTGGTGACCAATAAACACCGGGTCAAAGTTGAACTGAAGAGTGGAGCCACCTATGAAGCCAAAATCAAAGATGTGGATGAAAAGGCAGACATTGCACTTATCAAAATTGACCACGAGGTGAGTGCATACCCTGTGTCTTCCAAGAGTGCGGGCAGTCCACCACTAGCTGACCTACTGGACTGAGTTCCCAGGTACCCCAACCAAGCCAGACCAAAGATGGCAGAGGGACCTGAGCTCTCAGATTGCCTGGGGTGCTGCAGCTCCTAGACCAGCTGGGTCTGCACCCAAGGGAACTGTGTAAGGGAGAGAAGAGCTCAGAGAAGCTTCTAGAAGAAGCTTGCTGTGTGATTAGAAAGTTTAAAAATAGCATCTTGCACATTTATAAAGCAAAGCACCAGGTTTATGTAATGAAAATTGAGCCTTTCACCCACTCGTGATGTGGAGGCATCTGTTAAAGTTTGTTCATTTCCACAGATATATCATGAATCATACACATAGACGCACCAAGTGCTGAGCTTCAGAATGAGCCATTCTTACTGTGTAAACAGTTGCTTTGAAAACAAACCAGGTCTGCTAAATTAGAGTCTCTGTAGGGTTACTGGGGATTTCATAGGCAGAAAGTTTTGGAAATGGTTGACTCAGCTAATGGATTTCTTCTCTGCAGGACTTCGCAGAGCCTTAGTATGTTAATGTGCCTGTGGCTCACCTGCCAAGGGGAGTAGGCTGTAGCATTTTCTCCAGTTATAATTCTCTGCATGTACAACTGTGTGTTGGGGGGCAGTGCAACTGAGAAATAGCTCAATTTAGGAAATGTTGTATTTGAAAAATGCTTTCGGGGCTAGGGATGTAAGTCAGGCCCTGGTTTCAATCCTCAACATTACCAAAGCAAAAAATGCTTTCTATCTGAACATTCTCCTCATAGACATTTTTGCTCTGTTGATTTATTTAGCAAAATCTTTAAACATGAGATTAAATTTAGTCCGCTGGATGATCAAAAATTGCTCCTGCTTGTCACGTTGGTTACAGAGGTGAGTTTGTTGTGTGGCAGGTGCACTAAGATTGCTTTTTTGTAGCTATTTCATGTCCTTCCAGTTTTCTAGACTTCGAATAGAGGAAGAATCAGGTTAGCTGGGATTTTGTTGCCAGTGCAGGAAAAGGTCATGGACTGAGAGGAAGTTTTCCTCATCAGCTGTCTGCCTGCTTTGCCTCACTGTTGGTCTTACATACACACAGGTGTGGCATTTGACAGGCTGTTTGTCCGCCAATGGAAATAGCTCTGTGTACTGTTTGGGCGCTAGGATTCTGGATTTTATCTTTTTAACAGCACCAGGCTGCTGCCGCATCCCAGGCTCCTTCACTGGCAGCCTTCCAGAAAACCATGGTCAAGAGATTTACATCCTTCCAGAAGCATATTTCCTTTACCTGTCTGAGGCTCAATAGCCAGACACAGGCTGAAGAGGCTGGAGAGCTCTTTGTGAAGTTACAGTTATGTGTTATATCTGTTGGGTAGCTGTGGAATTTCTAGCAACAATTCATCTTTCAAAATGTATTTTTTGGTCACAAGATCATTGGGCCAGGCTTTGCCTTTATCTTGAACCATCTGTGAGGCAATTATGTTATTTCCATTCTGTGGAGGAAGAAATAAGGCTCAGAGAATATAAGTAGCATGTCTGAGGCTGCTCAATGGCACCTAATTACCCCAGCCTCATAAGACAGCCAGGGTGTCCCAAGCCCATTCACAGGGATGCAGCCTTGCCTCTGCTTGTGACGGGCCAGCTTGGCCTTAAATAGGCTGAACGAGGCTGGTGCGTCTGTTTAGGAATGCAGTGAAAAGGTGTGCAGGATGTGGTAGTCTAAGGAGAAGGAGGCTGCCAGAATAGCACAGCCTGTGGCCACATGTGGGGCTTTGAGCTGCCCTGAGCACTTGAATGGCAGCCAGCATTGTGCCAGGGTCATCTGTAGGCAGTGCTCTGGCCTGCCTGGTGTGTGTGCTTTCCCCACAGAGTAATTCTGTGCTTGGAATGTGTGGCTGTATACCATGCAACTGCCTCTGGCCCAGGGATATTCTGTTCAGATTTTGAGCTAAAGTGGAGACAAACTTGAGTCATCCCTGGCATATCCAGGCAAGAAGTGGAGGATCCCAGTAGAGGAGGTGTGCAGAGGGTTTTGGACCTAGCTCCTGTTGCCCCTGGGAGTCTAGCTGTGTAGCCAGCAGCATGCTGTTTGACATGGGTTGCGAGTGCTCCAAAAAAGTGTCCTTAAAAATTTAGAATGAACGATGGATGTGGCTTTTTGAAATGGAATCGGAAATGAAAGGATATTAAATTGCAGACACCCACACAAAAGCCCAGTTTCCACTGACTAAACTGCTTTTTTTTCCCGTCTTTTTTTGCTGATAGAAGTAGGGAGAGAAAAATATCTCTTCCAGCCCTTTCTCTTTTGTCCCCTTGTTTTTATGAGAGTCCGTGTGGCTTATCAGGAGGCTCAGTTTGGAAGGAGCTAGCATGCAGGCTAACAAGTCCTGCCACCAGTTCACTCGGCATGTGAGGTCATGGGTGCAGTAGGCAGCAGGGGGTGAGCTCGCCTGGTATTGTCATTATAGGGATAGGGACAACACCAAAGCAACAGGTCAGGGAAGCTCAGCGAAGGCAAAACAGGAACCAAACAAATTGGAATCTGGGAAGGAAAATCATTCCCAGTGGCACCTTGTCATGTGAGACTGTGCCTCAGGCTGTCCAGCTGGGTAATAATGTGATGAAGTTACTGTGGCTACCCAAGACGTACTTGGGCCCAGTGACTAACCTGGTGGCCCATAATCTGGGCCCAGTCCCACCTCAGTGTCCTGAATTCTCTTGGCACTACCATGGTTCTTCCTAAAAAGGGCAGTCTAAACAGTTTAAACTAAGTGGAAGGTACTGTGGACCTCTGCTGTTGTCATCACATAATGACCCAGCTCCTTTTCTGGGAGCAGCAATGAGCATTTCTTTCAGGGATCTGCCTCCTTCCCATTGCACAGCCAGGGTAGGACCTTTGGCTGTGTGTCTGCCTCCCCTCACTGATCAAGTGTCCACATCTTGGCCACAGGGGAGGGCAGGCAGATGTTCTGCTTGGAACTGCAAACGCAGCTGTGTGTACCCACACTGAATGAGCGTAGGCTTGGTCTTGGTGGCCCCTCCAGTGTCTGGCTAAGCATTGCCTGCGCTTCAGCGCTGGAGCTCTGAGCCTGAACTTCCTCCCCCTTTTGGAGCCCTCTTCAGGTCTTCGTGGCTAGGAGTTGCTTGGTTTGCAATTGCTGGAGATGTTTCTGGGCTTGGGACCAAAGAGCTCTTTCGCTTCTCTCTGCCGAGTAGACACGTGTGTACTCACTTTGCCGCTGTGTATTGAGACTCTGGAGGACATTTGGAGAAGGCTTATGGGTGGCTCCAGCCTGCTCCCCCAGTACGCTGGAGGAGGGAGATCCCCCGCACACCTGTCCTTTCCCCCAGCTGCTGTCCCTTCCTGTGCTTCTGTCCTAGAATTGAGAGTTCTCTTTCTTAGGGACCCTGGGCCGTCATCAGTATGGGATGGGAACAGAGCCCCAGGAAATCAGGGGAGCATACATGTAAACATTTTAATGGAAAGCAGCTTCGGACGCAAACTATTTCCAAATGTGTTTAATATGTGCCACCGGCCATGTGTGCGGAATACTTTTTAAATTATCCAGTGGCAACATTTTGTCAGTGCAGTTTAGAAAAAGACAGAGAGATATGAGACTGGAGAGGAGAGAAATGTAAAAAGTGAGCTCTTTGGTTTTTTTTAGACCAGAGCACGGGCCAGGAAGACTGGGGTGGTACTGAACAAGGTAGGCAAGGAAAGTCACATTCTGTGCAGCTGCTTTTTGAGCTGTGCTGATTATTTCAGATGGTGTCATCCTCACTTGTGTGAAGCCTTTATGGATTCCCTGTTGCTTTTACAAGAGATTTCAACTCAGGCCACCCTGACTGAGTGGAGCCTCCCTTTCCTCTGGCTCCTCACTTGCCCACTCTGCACCTCACCCCTCTTCTCAGCCACCCTCCAGGCTCAGTTCCCTGGGGCACTTTCTTTCATTCCTCACAGGGCTGAGCTCTCTGTCCTTCCGTCTGACCCATGACATGATGTGGCTCCCCTGTCCCCTTGGCCTTATCTTTCATGATAATATCACATCCCAGTGTTTTCTCTCCTTACCTCTTTATCACCATGGGTCATTGTCACATTTATTTATGTTGTTATGCACTTTGAGATAGGGTCTGGCTCTGATGCCCAGGCTGGTTCTAACTCCTGAGCTCAAGTGATCCTCCTGCCTCAGCTGCCACAGATAGCTCCATTTGTGTCATTCCCCTATCAGGGCAGTAGGTACCCAGCAGCAGTGTCCTGAGTGAGTGGGGTTTCAGAGCCACATGCTCCGAGGAAGGCCAGACCCATGGCTCCTGGAATAGCGAGGGCTGGAAGGCACCAGGGTCTGCTCCCTGAGCTCCTACTCCCTCTCTGCTGTACAGAGACTGAGCAGCAGCTGGCTGCCACCTCTCAGCCAGAGGCTCCGGAGTTCGGAAGGATTGGCAGCACTGCCAGGGCTACAGTGGTTCTGTGGTAACTCAGAGCACTGCTGAGGCAGCAGGGTTTCCTATGGGTGCTTTTCCTGATGCCAGGCACCAGGTAAATATTTGGAGACAGGCTCGTCCAAGCTTGCGGTGGTTTTCTTCCTCCCCTCAAGCCTGGGTTGGTCCCTGGCCACCTTCAGGCCAGCAGCCCCCACAGACTTGTTTGAAGTGGCGCAAGTGCAGCTCTCAGCACCAGCTGCATTGCTTGCAGAGGGTCTTCTTACCGCTGAACTGCTGATGGGACAGGAAGGCCAGCACTTGATCCTGAGGTTCAGAGACTGGGTCTTTCATGTCCAAGTCTCTCTGTAGGCCCTGCTCTGAGAATTTGGCCTGGTGTGCAATGAGAATCTGTACTTATTTAAGTGAGGAGGGTCTGGGGAGTCTCTGAGGACACACAGTGGCCAGGGAGGGAGGTAGCTCAGTACTCCCTGTGACTCATGCCTGCTCTTCTCAGGCAACAAGATTGTCAGAGGCTGCTGACTAAGACACAAGCATGTCCAAGAGTGAATCAGATAGCGCAGAGCCTGAGCATCCGCTGGAATCTGTCACATATATGCATATTCATACTGCCATAGTTACTCCTTATTTTGTTTCGGTGTTTTTCCACTTTGGATTCTTTCCCCCTCTCTCTGTCCTGTCCTTTTTGTGGTCTTCTTTCTCTCCTGGAACTCAGAGGGCTCCCACTGCATTTGCTAAAGATGACGCAGAGCCTGTTGACTTCTGTAATAGAATCGATTCTTACCATTTTTAGGGAAGTGGGAATCAATATTTCATGAGAGAATGGAAGTCCAGACAGTGAATTGGAAACTGGCTCTTACTCCTCTGTGCCAGCTCTTGTCCAGAGGTGAATGGGGACATGGCTTCTCCTTGTTCTCTTCACAGCTCCTTTTGTGAACTATTTCAGTTCCCCAAACTCCAGACTGGAGCCCTGTGTATTCCCTGGCTTAGATTCAAGAACTTAGTGCTGATTGTTAAGGAAATTCTTTGGCCATATTTTCCTCTTAATATGGTAATCCTTTTTTTCATTTGGGCATTCTTTTCAGGGAATTGGGTAAAGGCTGTTATTCTTGGTTCTGACAATTTCTGGGTGCCCCATTGGGAAATCTCTTATCCTCCTCACTTGATGCCAGGAGTGGGGGTAGTTCATTTCATTGGACAGTTTAGTGTGTGTGTGTGACAGTGTTTCAGAATTTGGGATTGGCCAAGTAGACTGTAGTCCGAATCTGATCCTGCATCTGTTTTTGTAAATGAAGTTTTATAGGGACCAGTGATGACCATTTATTTATGTAAATGAGTCTATGGCTGCTTTTATTCTGTACCAGTGTAATTGATTAGTTAACATGGAGACCATATGGCCCATGAAGCCAAATATACTTCCTGGTGCTTCCCAGGAAAAGTTTTTCAATCCTGGTGGTGGACAATGTCCTTGACCTAGGAGAGCTAAGGGTGGCGGGAGATAATGTGCTTATAAGCACCAACCAAGGTGAAACACTTACGTGAGCAAGGGAAACAGAGACAGAGAAGTGGATTTTGTTTGCTCTCTTGAGAGGGATTATGCTTCTTTAGCGAAGATGGGGTATTAGCCTTCTAAATTAAGCAAAGGGAAGCCTTATGGTTGCCTGTTTTACAGCATGTTTTATGCACAATTTGTCCAACTTTAGCATCCTACTGGATCTTTTAAACTCTTGTCCATTAATTTCAGTTATTCTTTTGCCAACACTAATTTTTATCCCTGGGTTCCTGAGTGTCACTGCTTAGTGGGATTCATTTGCAGTTTTTATTTTATATTTTATTTTATTTTATTTTATTTTATTTTATTTTATTTTATTTTTTTGTCAGGGGGATCCCAGGAATCAAACTCAGGGTTTCACACTTGCCAGGTAGATGCTGTGCTGCTGAGCTATAATCCTGGTCCCTGATTTGTGGATTTTATTAATTTGCATTGAACATCTGTCTTAACCAAACGCTCTATCTATTAGGTGTGGAAGACGTAGCAACAATACACAAAAGCCACGAGGCATAAGATCTGGTGTGAAAACAGGCAAACTGAGATGAATATGGGAACCAAGTACAAGAAAGGAGGCAGAGAGGATGCCTTGGGGCTGGATGCTGTCGTATGCTCGGGAGCTTCCCCGAGGAGTGGTAGCCGAGCTGAGCTAGGAAAGACGTAGAGCCAGCCATGGGGACAGGTGGCGACAGGACAATTATGGATGGAGTGGGTTTCTTTCTTTCTTTCTTTCTTTCTTTCTTTCTTTCTTTCTTTCTTTCTTTCTCTCTCTCTCTCTCTCTCTCTCTCTCTCTCTCTTTCTTCCTCTCTTCCTCTCTTTCTTTCTCTCTCTCTCTCTCTCTTTCTCTCTCTCTCTCTCTCTTTCTCTTTCTCTCTCTCTTTCACTGCAAGACCTAGGTCTTAGATCCAGTGCAGACTTATTTTCTAGTGACTTTATTAGAACCATTCATACCACAAACCAGAACTTCGGGGTTAACTGGTTTCTTTGTGTATTTTCTGTTTTTTCTTGACTTTGGTTCTTTGGAGTTCCCACCTATCTTCTAGACAGTTCCTTATGTAGTCAGTTTCCTGAGAGTCTGAAAGCATAAAGGGCTCAGGGGATTTGATCCCCCTCGTTTGTGGTAGGAGGATACAGTTTCCCTTAACTGGTTTCCGAAAACCATCCAGACCTTTCCATGACAAGCGAGAAGTAAGACTAATTATTCTAATAAACATGCTGATTAACAAGCCATTTTTGTCACACAAGGCACTGGAATCTGATAACAGGAACATGTGACTCATGGTATTTCCTTCTTTGTTTTGTCTGCAGCACCACTCACAGAAAACATTAGCCCTTTCTGTGACCACATTTTGCCATGAATATATATTTAATTATAATGTGTCCTTTGTCATTGACCACGTCGGGTTATTTTTATACAGAAAAGAGGTTCTACATCTTCCAAACATTGTTAAGTAAATTTAGAGAGAGTGCTGTATCCCAAGCAAGGTCCCTCCACTCGGGGCCCACACAGGATCTCGGGGAGTCATGAGTAATGAGGAGCTTGAGTGCCTTCAGCTCTGTTCAGCAGATACTCAGGGGTGGTTGTTCTGGGTACTGAGCCTCCAAGCAGGACAGGGGCACAGCCCACGTCCACCACTGACAGCTGCTGGACAGAAGCTGCTCCTTTGGCTTCCCTGATCCCCACCTGTCACCTTACAGATGGCCACAAGTCAGGTCACGCACCCCGACTGGAAGGCCAGGTCCTGGCTAACTCAAGCCTTACCCACATTTAAGGCCCCAATGGATCTTTTAAGGTCTCACTTGTTCATTTACTCACTTCTTCATGGATTTTGTAAATATTTATTGCACATCTGCCATGACCAAACACTGTAGCAGCATCTGCCCTGCTGAGGTCAGTGGATAAAAGTGGGCAGATCAGAGGACTGATGTATGACACAGACAAAAATGACGCTTGGCCCACACCATGTTTTGCTTCCTCTGAATACTCAGCATATATACAGTCACTGTATGGTGGGCTTCCACATAGAACTGTTGACATTCTGTGGCTCCATGGATATTTGAAATGGCAAACATGTCTTGATATACCCTAAAGGAGACTAAATATTATGGTGATGTTTGTAAATAGTAAGGAAGGAAGGTGATTCTGTTTTTTCCCGTGTTATCTCCCTTTCTGTTTTTGCGCAGCCAGCCTCTGTTTCCTCTCTCCTTCCCTCTCCGTGTGTCTGCCTCACTTTTCTTACCTCTCCTGCCACACTGCCTCTCATTCATCCTGCTTGTCAGTTCTCTCTAAACAGCAGTAATAACCCATCAGCTGAGAAAAGCGGTGATGGCGACTTGAAGACACCCTTCCTCTGGGCCTGGATATGTTGGTGGTGGTCTCGGTGCCCACGGAGCAGAACCTCGCTGCCCTGACCTCTCAGCTGAGAGTCACTCCTCTGTGTACCACAGCCACCCTTGGCCTCATCATCACCTTCCTCTCTCCAGTCCAAACCCTAAGTGTCTCAGTCTTGGTCAGTTTCCTGAGCATGTGAGCTGGGTACTCACAGGCCCTGGGCTCAGAAAGGCCCTGTGCCCTGAGGTCATCATCTTAATTTTATCTTTCATTTGTGTTTGGTACTAGACCTCTAGTGAAAAGGTGGGATATGCTGAGGGGGCTTGGAGTCTTGGCTCAGGCATAATCCTCCTCTTCCTCCATCCCCATGGTGGGTTCCTAGCCTTCCCACTCTCCTTACCTTCCCAGAGACCTTGTTCTGTGCCCAACCTTCCTTTCCATCTCTGTGCAGTGGCCATTACTAATAGCCTCTTCAACAAGAGGGGTGGGCATGGCTGTTCAGGGTTTGGTGTCACACCCAGAGCATGCTGGGGCAGTGCACAGTGCAGGGCTCAGGCTGATGCCACTGGGCAGGGACAAGCTTCTCCCACACACATCTAGTTATCTAGTGTGTCTAACCTGACAGAGGTGGCAGTGTCCTTAGGGCCATCCAAGGTACATAGTTTGGAGTGGCAGGCCCTTGGAAAGGAGAGACACCTGCCTTGATGTCCTCACCCCCATTGGGACACAGTACTTGGAGCCCTGCGTTGTGAGGCTTGGTAGGTATCTATACTTGCCGCCTTTGTGACTGTCTTTGTACTTAAAAAACAAAAATAGCAAATTAAAAAATATATCCAAGAGTGGAGCAGGGAGCTTAACTGCTAGTACCTTTAACAGTATTTTAACCCACTTTGTGAGCAAGAGGCCTGCATTTTATTCCATACTGGGCCTTGCTCATGATGTAACTGGTCCTCAGAAAATCTTTGCTAATTTGATCCACAGCCCATGGCTCTGCCACCTTTGTACCAATCCTGTTCATCTGCTTCTGTCCAGCTACCCCAGATGAGGGTGCGCCCTCTGTCTCTTAGGTCCTTAGATGCAAATGTCCTTTCCAGGACTTCTCCATGCTTAGTCTGCTCTCCTTAGGAGGCATCTGAGTCTCCTGGCATAGCTTCTTTCTGGGTACAGGGACAAGCCATTTCCTCCACTGCATAATTTTTAAAGAAAATGAAAGGTTAGTATAACTGTTTCCAGAAGGCACATTGAGTCACTCAGTTGAGTCACAGCCAGAGGCTGCAACATCAGCCTTTGAAGCAGACTTCACCCAATACAGGGCCAGGCTGGAAGCCCCAGTCCCCCAAAATGAATGTGCTCTGCAGCTGGCGGATCCAATAGATTCTGTGGATTCAGCAACAAAAATATTTTTATAACTGAGGAGTACTTTGTACCATTCAAAGGAGAGAGAAAGAAGTGATTGATTTGGCTCATTAGGTTAAAATAAAATTGCTAATATTTCCTTTAGTTTTGGTTTTATGGGTTGGTTTCGTTGCTCTTCTCTCCAAGCTTCAGGGAACGAGGTCAAAATGAAGTGAGCGCTTGAGGGCTGTGAATTGGAAGCTGAGCTAGTGATGGTGGTGGCTGTGCTGGGTCCTCCCTGGAGGATGGTTGATCAAGTGACTATCTAGCAAATTCCAGGAGTCTTCTGACATCTCTCTGCTGTAGAATTTTGCAGAGAACCTGTGACCTCACTGGAAGGTTATAACTAAGAGACTTATTGAGGTCCCTGGGGCCTCTTTAATCTTACCCATGTAACTGTTGTCTTGCAATAGAATTTCTGGGAAACAACTGAGTCTTCTGGAAAGAACCTCTAATTGTCAGAACTGAGGTTACCATTGGCTGTCATCAGGCTCAACTCTTATTTAGAGGTCATAAAATTGATAACCAGGGAAGTTAATCAAGTGGCCTGTGCTCACAGAACTCTGATGTCCTGCTGAGCAGGACAGTGTTCTCTCAAGTATGTGGAGTCTGAGATATAGCACACGTGTGTGTGTATATGTGCGTGTATGTGTGTGTGTGTGTGTACACATGGGCACATCTTCACTTCCATACCACCTTAGTGGACATTGGACAGAAAGCCCCAGGGGAGCCATCAGCACAGGTGTCTCTCAGCACAGGCTCACTGAGGGTTCACCTTAGCTCAGTTATGGAACCCATGGCATGTGTAGGGCCCTCGAAGCCAAGGCTTTGCACTAGGCCTGTCCCTACCCCCTGTCAGGCCTTGGTCAAGGATAAGACTATCTCCTAAGGACACCATGGGATAAGCAACAAGACCAGAAGTTCACCTTGAGGACACACTGGCTCAGCTCCCTTTGTCTGGTCTTTAATTGTTCTTAAACTCACCTATCACCCAGTTCTGTTACACTAGCTCTCTGGACCACCAAGTGGACTGATCCGAAGCTCAGAGCAGCTCTTTCCTTCCTGGCTGCTGATGTGTTCTGTGCACCTGGGCATGGGGCAGGTGGGATGGTGAGAGCTTCTGGAGGGAGGATTGTACTTGAGCCCCCCCAACCCCAGGAAACTGGGTTGAAGCCTGTTGTGTCTGTCCAAGGGTCATTATTGTAAAGGCTGTGTGTGTGATGGAGCAGGAGGAAGCACTGAGTAATGCAGGCCATGTGACCTGGGGGTGGACTTGTCTATTGTGAGCAGGTTCCGTTTAGGTCACCTGCATCTGGACTCAACTGAAACACGTGTCCCAACACAGACATTTTGGGATCACTGCTTTGCTTTCCAGCAGAGCTCTGCTTCTGCCCCAAGACGCCATAAAACTTGCGTGGAAGAGTACACTCTCATCAGAGTCCATTCTCAGTGTTCGGGTCTGGTGTGAGGCTCGTCCCTGTAAGATGCACCCTTGTCCCCAGGCCTCTTTTGCCTCACCTATCCCCTTTGTCCCTGCTGCAGAGCTGCAGGTGTGTTTTAGGCTCATCGTCGTCACCGAAGAGTGGTCCATGGTGCCCTTAACAGCTGAGTGCTGCTGGTGGCCATGGAGAGTAATGTGCTGAGGCGCGTCTGGAATTCCTTTGCATTCCTAAGGAGTCACATTTTCACATGGTGCACTCACATCTTGATGTGGTGTCTGGAGTGGTGGCGGCTGTCTAGTGTGAGAACAGGCTGAAGTTGATGGGAAAGACAGAAAAAAGGAATCTCATTCTTGATGTTGTCCTTCAACCTTTGATGTTATCCACCCTGGCACCATCCTGCCCTCGGACAGCTGGCTATTCGGTTTATTTTTAAGCTGGAATATTTGTTACTCATAGCTGAAAACACTCCGATACGTACAAATCATCTTCCATACCGATTTATATTTAGCCCTTGTGGAGACCCTGGGCTGAGATGCTCTTGCTGAGGAGGATGGACTTTGTCCCTTTTTTACTCTGTGGGTCCTGCGGACTTGTGTAATGCTTCTTTCCAACAGATGAGAAGCCTGAAGGGCCAGGCGGGGTGTGTAGTTCTTCATGGCCCGGGGCTGTGCTCCTAGCGGGGGCATGTGGGTGTTTGTTGAGACTGTTTCTCTCATGTGGGGTGTTCTCTTTTATGTGGGCCATATTTCCTGGAAGTCAGACTGTGGGGCCTATGTCTATGGTTTGCTGTGTATAAAGGGATAGTAAGGGCTTCCTTTAACCA
>PVLA01003738.1:0-49019 GCA_004027455.1 Hydrochoerus hydrochaeris
AGGGAAGGGAAGGGAAGAGAAAAAAGAAGAGAGGCAGAAAAAAAGTCTAAATATGGATAGTGCTGATTGTTAAATAGTCTATGGTTAAATCTAAATTTCTTCCCTAAGGAAAACTATGTTTCCAGATAGTTGAAGCACATGCTCTGGGAAAAGATAAACATGGTTTTCAAAAAACCCTCCCAGCAATGACCTAAGAGAGAATTGCCCGGTTACAAGACTATGATAATCCTTACATACTAATTATATATTTCTATATTATACATTCATATTTAAGAGAAAAAGATTGAGAAAAAATAAGCCAATTGTGCTCATTCCATAAATGCTAAAAAAAAAAAATGTAATACAAGCAAACTGAATCCAAGGATATATAAGAACATGAAGTCTCTTGACCAAGTTGTGTTTGTTCCAGATTGCAAAATTGACTTAGATAATAGAATGTATAATATAATTCTCCGTAGAGTATATCAAAAGAAAATTTTCACATGATTCACTTAAGACAAAAATCCTAAATCGAGTATTTATTTAGGACTAAAACATTCATTTAGGAGCAACCCATTTGATAAATACCAAAAATATAATGAAACTTCAGCCATTTGACATTGGTTATAAATGAAAAACAAAGAGTAAAACTTGTCTTAATAGCAATCTTCATAGTTAGCATTTTTGTTAAAATCAGGAGTATAGCAGGGCACTCACTAGTATTATTCTATGTAACATTTTGACAACCAGTGAATTAAAACAAAGAAAATAACTATCAAGGGGTAACTATTGGGCATTATATATTGCATTGAATAACACAACATAAAGAAAAATATTTGGCTTAGGTGTCTGGAGTGAAGGTGTCTCTGTCTTCCTTACTAGCTCAGCTTTGTTTTTCTTTGTTTTGTTTTGTTTTGTTTTGTTTTAAGGTATATACTAATTGACCAGTGATAGCATTGGGGTGGTCACGTGACTTGGTTGGCCAATGAAACACAAGAACGGCAGATACCCTCAGGGAGTGAAGCTCTGGCCACCAGTGTGCCATTGACGATATTTTCTGCTTCACTAACTAAAACAGAGGGGGTAGGAAAGGCTAAGGCAAGGTTGCGGAATTTGTAAATTGGGAAATGTGTGCTTAGTAAGGAAAGAGAGGGCGAGAGAGAGAGAGAGACAGAGCCGAGGACAGAGAAGTTGGGAGTCTTCACTGCTCCAGGACACAGGATGCTAAGGACTGTGGTGGCCCTTGTTTCTGACACAGGAGGTGACCAGGCAGAGGAGGCCAGGGCAAGGGGATTTCAGCCGTGTCAAGCATTGTGTGACAGGAAAGAGATGTGGCCTGGGTGAGAAACAAGGCCGTGTCATATAAAGCAACTGAGAATCAAAGATCCTCTCTGACGATGGCCTTTGTGACCTGGATCCACACACGGGACCTGCTGCGTTTCCACTGGTAGCTGAATCTGCAGCAGGGAGAGTGTGGACATCAGGCGTCCTCGGGAATGAGTGTGCTGCCCGCCGTGGCCATGTGTGCCCTCATCTGCGCCCAGGGAGGACAGTGCCTTCCATCAACTGGCAGGGCTGGGGACAGGGAGCGGGACCTGCAAGCAAGCTGCTGTCCCTTCTCTTCTGTTAAATCTGTGAAGCACAACTGCTGCACACAAAAGAGGCTGCAGGTTCCTTAGCAATGCCAGGCCCTGATGGACGGCGATTATTGACACAGAACAACATAGCGCTAACAACAGCACCAGCGACAGTCTTCTCAGAGGGGCGTTGTTATGGAGATTATTCATTCCAGTGAACAAATCTCTCCGGTAAATCATTCCCCACCAGGCTAACAACGCTAACCCTAACCCCAACTCTAACCCCAACCCCAACCCTAATCCTACGGACCTGTGGAAAGCAAGTGACAGGCCTTTGTACAGAGGGAACAAAAGAATCAAAGGCTATGTGAGGGGGTGGCCGGCCAAGTCACAGAAAACAACTGGAAATGCTGGCAGAGGTGATTCGGGAAACTGTCTTACAATCGAGCACGCTTTCTAACAAGGGGATTCCCGGTTTGATCAAGGCCCTGACTGTGCACTGGGCTGAGCAGAACTGTCTCCCATCTGGGACCTGCGGGTGAGCGCTCCAGCTCGGGGGAGCAGCCTTCTACATAGAGTCCCACATTCATGCAGGGGTGGGGGACGCTAGCCTTTTGGGATGGTTTGGACCACATGACACCCCTAGAAGCCTGAGAATGGAGAGCCAAGACCAAACAGTAGCAAACAACACAAGCTGCAAGAGCAGCCAGGCTTGTTTTAACTCCCCACTGGCAGCAATTAGCCAGGTGCTTTTGGTTAGGTCAGTTGATCTCTTTTTGCCTCAACTTTCTCACCTGTGAAGTGGGAATACTATTACTTCCTACAGTCATTGCAGGAGCAAATGTAGAGAATGTAGAACAAGGACTGTTTTTCACTCTTAGCTCCTGTTGTCCTTTTGTCCAGTACTCGATTTGTCTGTAATTTTACATCCAAGGTAAAAGGATCAGCATATTTGGAGAAAATCCTACCATGCATGCTTATATCATAATTTACCAAACACTGTGATAGACTACCTCATTTGATCTTTATAACAACCCTAAAAACTGGACAGAGACAAAAATCTCCCCCCATACACACATGAAGAAAGAGAGTCAGGATGTAGGGGGCTCACACAAAGTCACTTGACGGAGAAGGACAAAGCCTTGACTACAGTCAGTGTCATCTGGATTCCTCCGGGTGTTCTTTGGTTCCAGCCTAAGCAAATGGCACGAAGGCTGACCCAGTCGAGGTCTCAGGTAAGTGGTCAAGTGCTGAATTTTACCTTAAAAGTTGAGGGTTTTTATAGAGAGAGAACAGTGAGGATTTTAACAATAGAAGTGAAGACAGTGAGTGTGGACAAATGACGTCTTACATTTACAAGACACGTGCAGCCTGTAGAATTATGAACTAAAACACAGCCTCTTGTGTAGAATTTTTCTGATTTCCAGATTTTCGTAAACATTTCCAAAGCATCACCAGGTGGGTTGCAGAGTTTCTGGAGAGCTTCGCTTTTCATTCATGCCTAGGTCCTGGCATTTCTTATTCTGTTACTTCAAGCAACCTTTTGAGCACAAGTTCTTTCACTTGCTGAATTATGCACGCTCTCAGGTGATCGCAGATCGTATCTGCTCGAGGCAGGAGAGCTCCACCTTGACGTTTCAGGTTGGCCAGGGATGCGGGAAGAACATGATACCCTAGATAGCGTGTGGCAGGCCATCTAACTGCTGTCCGCTAGCTGTCCCCGGCCCGGGCAAGGGCCCAGACTGAGGCTGGCAGGTGAAATCAAGACCGGCTTTCCAGGTCTGACTCAGGCAGCTGGGGAACAGCTGCGCAGCAGCGCGGGGACAGGGAGCGGCAGGCCAGGTAATAGGCGGCGAGCAGCACAGACAGGGGTGTGACGTGGCAAATGAAAATGTCACTTTGAAGAAGGACAGAAGGCAGGCAGGGCTGAGACCATGCACCGCAGCAGGCAATCGCCCCGCTGAAGGGTCCAGGTTCTGCAGAGACAGTAGGCTGGCGAATGGCATGCCCTGCACAAAACTGGGTCTCCTGAAGCCCAGGGCTGCTTTCCTGACAGTGCCATTTCACTGCGAGACGAAAAGCACAAAATGTCAGCATTCACAGTGAGCGAGGCAGGGCTGCTTCATCTCAGAAACTCAGCCCCGCTGAGGGACACGGAACAGGGGCTCACGGAGGGATGAAACTCTTTCCTAATCTGTGCTACGTTTCCAGTTACAGGAAGGATATAAAAATCATGATGTCTGAAGCAAAATTAGAAGAAAACGTAAACGTCAAATGCTTGAGAGCTTTTCATTTGTTTGTTTTTAGTGTTAATCGAGGGAAAACCATGTACCTTGCCTTAGTTTTGTTCCTCATCCCTGGAACAAAATACTCGGCCCCACCAGTTAAATGGGCAGAGGTTTACTTTGGCTCCTGGCTGGCCAGTTCCAAGGCAAAAGAGCCTGGCGGAGGGCAGCTCTTACGTCAAGGTGACCAGGAAGCAGAGAACAAAGGGCGGAGCCAGGGAGAGCAATTCACCCTTCCAGGTCACAACCCAGTAACCACCTCCTAACAGGAAGTCAGCGTTATCACCCCATGACTGAATCAGTTCCGGAGTCCTGCTGATGAGCACAGGATGACTTAGGAGGGGGTCATCTAAGCCATAACATGACATCTGCTCATCTAGTGAACCCTTGAAAAAGGGCCCCGTCACTCTTTTTCCACGTAATGTCTTTATCTGACTTAATATAGTTAAGCATCCCTAATCCAAAAACCTGGAATACTACCGAATCAGAAACTGTCCTAGTGCCGACGTGACAGCTCAATCGAAGGGCTCAAAGCCAAAGCACAGGTGAGCTAAGGACTCCAGAAAGTCACATTCAGGCCACATGGACAGAGTGTTTGGGAAACACAAATAAATCTCTCATTCACACTTGGGTCCTGTCCCCAGGATGTCCCTTCTGTGTACGCAAGTATTCCACAATCTGCAGAATCCAAAACCTGAAACAGTTCTGGCCCAAGTATTTCAGAGAAGGGATACTCCAGCTTCTAATATGATTTTTAGTTTCGCAAGACAAAGGCATCAAAGAAGAAAAGAGCCAAAATTTAAAAAGCAGCTAAACTGTAAAAGTGAAGTAAAATACATTTAGAGTATACTTTCTAAAGCATATGCAAACACTAATAGTTATTATCTGTATCACTAAAGCAAATAATTTGATAAGATATTTACTAAAAGGGAAATTATACATGAGAGAGGTGACATGGTACTCAGCTCCGATGGGACTAATTACTGTTACTGCTTTACCAAAATCCCATGTCCCTTGATGCTCACATTAGCCTGATTTCACTTCACTCCACAGCCTTGGACATATTTAATTATCATACACCAGAACATTCATGAAGAAAAGAATTAAAAGACATAAACATGTAAGCAATCCTGAGCTAGCAGAAATACTAATACTAACAGGAACTGAGTACCTAGCATGTGTCAAGCACCATATTTGAAATACCATCTCAGCTAACCTACATACAAAACCTAAAGCAATAATTAATGATGTCTTAAGTATGAGGCTGCTGAGACAACTGTAAGAAATAATATATACAAGTTCAAAGATTAATATGTAGGAAGAAAAACAAGATTCATATTAAGCTTCACCTAAAGTTTTACACAATAACAGACCATCCTTAAAAAGCAAGAAAAGAAAGCTTTGAAATTAAAAAACAGACTTTGACTTTAAAGATTTTGTTCTGGAAGGAATACAGAAGAGTTTGGACTTCAGTGTATTCAGGCGTCTCTGATTCTCTTGTTCTAGAAAAACATTAACAGGACACAGGCAGGAGAATCATCAGAGAAGAGACCAGGAGAATGGAAAGAAATGAAAAATAAAGCGGAGCCCTGAACGAGCACTTGAAAAGACTGGAGTTATGGGTAATAAGGGAATCACTTTATGCAGGGGCAAATGAATCGACCATAATTTTAACCTAAAGTGCCACTATAGGAGCTGTAAAATTCTTTCTACTTGGATAAATACTCTCTGTTTGAATTGTAGCTTGCAGTGAGAATATAATAGAAACAAGCCTAACGTAACAAGACACTCAGACCACGGGAAAGAGTCCATGTAGACAGTGGCAGGGTGGAGGAGCGGGGCTCGCAGAGGGCCCGTCTAAAGCAGGGTGCAGTTGAGAACAGGAAGTAGTATGGGCAAAGGCCAAAGGACACATAGAACAGAGAAGCAGATGGAGTACCAGCAGGAATCGTGACCAGCAGTGGCGGATCTCTCTAGCCTCAGCGACTTACTCACAGAATGAGCCACTGTAGAAGTTGTCATCATGCCCTGTCAACAGCCAACACATGGCCAGCAATTAATGACGTGTAAAGTTAACAAAGAAGAGAATGAACAGCCCGAATGTGTACTACTGCTCACAGATCGGCAGTCCACGGTATTCTGGGGAGCCACACCCTATCCCCGCCTTCAGCTTCAGAGAAACAGGCGAGGCAAAGAGCTAAGACAGCAAGCCACAGCTTCAAGAGCTCCCGAAAAACTCCAGCGTGGAGCAGAAAGCAGCATAGG
The DNA here is from genome assembly GCA_004027455.1 of Hydrochoerus hydrochaeris. Classification (NCBI taxonomy): domain Eukaryota; kingdom Metazoa; phylum Chordata; class Mammalia; order Rodentia; family Hydrochaeridae; genus Hydrochoerus; species Hydrochoerus hydrochaeris. The sequence goes on from PVLA01003738.1 coordinate 6,107, forward strand.
AGTGAGCCTGCAGCTAGGGGGTAAAAGGGAAGCGATGGAGGCAGGAGGGAAAAAGAAAAGGATTTGAAATAAGCTCAGTGCAAAATGGCCTTTTCATCAAGTCAGCATTTTAATGCTCTGTCTGAGTCCCTTCCCTCATCACTGGGACAAAATAACCAGCACCTGCATCGTACAGGAGGCGCCGTTTGTTGCGGCTCATGTCACATGAGTTTCAGTCCTTGTGTGGTCGCTGGCATGGTGGAATGGCCCGTGCGGAAGAAAGCCACTCAGGTCACAGCGGTCAGGAAGCAGACAGTGAAGGGAAGAACTAGGGGACACCCTTCCAGGTCACACCTCCGGGACCCGCTTGCTCTAACCAGATGCCACTTCCTAACAGCAAGGCAGCTATTGCCTCCCCATGGTTCAAGACGTCGGAGAAGCATCTTGGTATAAACCATGATGGCTTATACCAGCTCGCTTGTGGCAGGGCAAAATCTAGAAACAGAAGCTCTAGTTCTGAGGGTAAAGAGCGAGTGACAATCAGCAGCCACTCTGTCTCCTCCTTCATCACTTCTACAGACTCGCAGTGCTCTTGTCCTGAGCTGCCACAGTCCGCCCGGCCCTTTCGTCTCCTGGCTGTGCCCTTGAGTTACAAGCGCCAGCATCCTCGGCCTGGCTTAACAAGCCTGGGGAGACTTGAAAGGAGATAAAAACAAACAAAGACTATGTTCTTATTTAATAAGTATTCTGAGTAACAAATTATGAAAATCGTGCATGATCAATAAAGAACATTTTCCAATTTTTTTTTTTTTTTTTAGTGCTGGGGATCGAGCTCTTGACCTCGTGTTTGCCAAGTGGGCACTTAAGCCACTGAGCTAAACCCGACCCATTTCCTAATTTTAACTAGCTTCCCTTTCTCAAACAGAAAACTTTCAAGAAAAGATTCACCTGTCAGTCAAGAATACCACCATCACTCCTGTGCAGGATTTTTGTCCATTTTTGGTCTTTATATTTTTAACAAAATTGAATTCATGAATATCTTTTCTATTTACCATCATTTTTCATTACTATACTAATGCCAGCAGATGCATTTTTATGTTTTCTTTTGTCATTGCTGTGTATTACTTTTCCTTTTTCTTAGTGTATGTTTGCAATACATAACGGATACTCCCATCCTGAGGAAATGGTACATCTGCACACCGCACTTTGATCCTTTTTATCTGCCCTTCCCCTTACCTCCCTCAACCTGAAGTGTATCGCCCTAATTGCTTTCAAGAAAAGCTGTAACCAACTGATATTCTTCTCCAGTGTAGGAAAGTGTTCAGGTCATTGCAACAACACCAACAGTGAAGTTTGCAAATTGTTAATCTTCACTAACCTGGAAGAGGATGATCCAATGTGATTCTTCCTTCAGCACTGTCGTTTGTTTGCTGGGGAGCTTGGATATCTCACAATCATTTCCCATCTCTGTTTCATCAGTCCACATTCTTTGCTTGTGTTAACTAAAGGATAACTTTTCAGAAATAAGGGTGAGGATACATTGTCCATTAAGCACGTTAATAACTTGGCATACCTGCAGAAAGAGTTTTCCCTAGTTTGTGGCATATATTTTAATTTTTCAAGGGAAGTATATGTTTTTGATTCTCCTTACTGTGGGAAAATATGCATAACGTGAAATTTACTCTTCTAACCACACTTAAATGCATAGTTTGGGGCCACTAAGCACATTCGCCTTAGCAGGTAGCCAGCACCACCCGCCTCCACAACATTTCATCTTCCCCAGCTGAAACGAAGCCCGCAGAACAACACGGAATCAGCCCCTTCTCCAGCCGACTTCCTGTCTTGGTGACCGCCTGCCGTGGCAGCAGCCGTGTCGGACGGTGTTTTTCATCTCGTGCCTGGCTTGTTTCACTTAGATTGCTCCACCTTGGCTGTCACGACAAGACTTCCACAGCCGTGGAGTACAGATGTCTTCAGGTCCTTCAGATGCTACTCCAAAGCCAAATTGCCGGCTCCGTGTAATTCTCTGTTGACCATTCCTGAGGAACAGCTGAACTGTTTTGCACACACAGGCCACCATGTTACGGTTCCACCAGCAGCTCGCAGGACTCAGGTTTGTGCCCGCCCACACCTCTCCCTGCTTTCATCATGGTCCACAGCGTGGGAGTGAAGTGGCTTATCACTGTGGCTTCCACTTTCATTTCCCTGGTGATCAGGGCTGTTTGTTATCTTCTCGTGTGCACAGAATGTGGCTGCCTATGCATTACCACAAGTAATTTTTGATGTTGAAATATGGATTTATCTAAATTTTTCTTGTTTTGTGAAGATTACTTTGTAATTAAAACAATGTAAACTATTCTGTGACCTGCTAGAAATTCATTAGCATGTTCCACTCATTCTTTATGGTATTATTATTTTGTGGTACTGAGAATCAAACTGAGGGCCAAGACAAGAGCTCTACACTGCGTCACATCCCCAGTGTCCTATGGCATTATTTTTAACTGAAGTACTTTTTAAACCCAAATGATTAACAGAACATCACTTATTTAGGATATTGCATTTCTACTACCAGTATAACAAGGCACATTTATCATGTTTAAAAATCCTTTATATATGTAATAAATGTTTCTGAACTTTCCTACTAGCTTTTATTGAAACTTATACATTGTCTGTGTTAACTATTGAAGTTATATTGTTATTTACAACTGACAAGTTACCCTTATATTTCCCTGTTCTTTGAAAAATTCACTGGGCTTCTCACACATTTATTCTTTAAGAATCAAAATTGAATATAGAAATCTTGGGAGGTATCTTTGAGATGATATGAAACCTGCAAAGTAATCTCTGATGAAATACATAACATAGGTTAAACTTGGGCAGGGTGTGATAGCATATGTGTGCAATCCCAGCACTTGTGAGGCTGAGGCAGGAGAATCAGGATTTCAGCGCTAGATTTTGATATGTAGCAAGAATGTCTCTTTTTTAAAAAAAATTCTAACTTTTTCCGGAAATGTCGTGGATTTTCCTTTTTTTTTTTTTTTTTTGGCCTTTTTGAGACAGGGTTTCACTGTGAAGTTCAGGCTGGCCTTGAACTCACTTTGTAGCCCAGGCTGGCCTCAAACACACAGCGATTCTCCTGCCTCAGCCTGGGCAGTGGGGCTTGGGGTGCTGCAGCCTGGGCCACACTAGACACAGCCCAGGGAGGGACGAGAAGGTGACACCTGAAGCTGGGACCAAGCTTAGGTAGCGCAGGGTCAGCACATCTGCAAAGACACCGAGACTCTGCAGGGCCCGCCATGCAACGCCACTTCCCCCAGCCCCAGACCACAGCCCGCAGGCGATGTTCCCTCTGCAACAGGCAGGTGCCAGGGGAAACTGAGCCCGGCCATCCACAGACCACGGCTTCACTAGCAGGGTCTCCTCACCAGGTGAGGGTCACGGGGCCTGGCTGCAGTTTGGGGTCAGTGTCTGTGAGCTGAAAATAAATCGAGTTAAGCAGGACAGGAGAGTGTTTCTCGCATGCCTCAGTGACAGTGTTTGCCAGTGCCCAGGTCCTCACAGTCTCCCTCCGGGTGGCTTCTCAGACTGCTCGGCACAAAAATAAGAGGAGAAGGGTAAGGAATTCCTGATTCAGGAGCAGTCGTGGGTGCCAGAACCTGTGCTAACCACTGCGTGTGTGTGGTGTGTGTGTGTGTGTGGGGGGGTTACCTTAAAATGTCAACAGTTAAAATCCTCCAGAGATAACCGCCATCCTTATAAATCAGAAGGCTGAGTGTCACTGAAACCCATCTCAGAGCTCCCCGCCTGGTTCACGCACCCTCAGGATCCAGCGCAGGACAGCCTTCCTCCTACTGAGCAGCCCAGACCCAGGCCACCGCTCAGACATTGTCACTGTCCCGCCACCCCCGACTCCTACCCTGCACCTTCATCCTCCTATGCATCCATTGTCTGGCTGCCCTGCAACCGCAGGTCACTGTCACCCCACCACGGGTGGCTGCCAGCAGCTCTGACGATCTTCTTTCAGGTGAGGCTCTCACTCAAATAAAGCAGAAGCGCCTCTGCAGGGAGTATTTTTCAAAAGTTCCTAAGATGGTCCTAATGGACAAACAAGATCTGGAGCCCCAGGGGACTCCCGGAGACCAGGGACCCTGAGGAGCACCAGCTCACCCAGAAAGAATGCTTAGCGTGTAAATCCTGGGGCCCCACAGGGCAGGTGTTTTGCTTCGGTGAGGTCTGAGTGGGCCCTGGGAGTCTGCGCTTCCAGAGGAGCCCAGATGATTCCCAGAAGGTGATGTTCAACACTCCGCGCACACTCCCACCCCGTTTTAAGAAAACTTACTTAGGATATTGCATCCCCCACTTTCTCCAGAACGCTAGCTAACCTGCCCGGTTACCATCATGGCCACCTCGAGAGGGTCAAGTCTAAAAGAAAACACGCCCCTGTCTCCCTGCCACGCCACCTCCCATTCCACTGCCCCCCACACTCATGCCTTCTGTGAGAAGCGTCAGTCCCTCCTCGGTGTCGCAAGCAGATTTGCTTTGCTCTTGTCACGAGTAAACACAACTGCATCCCCATCCGTCCAGGAGAGAATCCTTGAGCCACCATGCTCTCACTGTGTCCAGCACTGCCCTTTGATTCTACATGAAACCCAACCCTTACAAGGTGTGGACATTTGCTAAATAATTGCTACTGATTCAAAAGTGTTTTCCCAGTGCTAAGTACCTCCACACACCCGCCAGAATAAGGCTTCTATTAGTAAAATGCACACTCGAGAATAACCACAGGTATTTGACTCAGTGTCCAGCATTTGCCAGATAGGACTTAGACCTGCTGATGTTATTTACACCTCGCACTGGCACCTGGGCATAGGTACGATTATTACTTCCATTCTCCAGCTGAAAGACAGATGTCAAGAACCAGGTTGCGCTTACCAAGCAGATCCAGGGCCAGGTCCAGACATGGCTGCTCTCAGTCACTCCTCGTGCCAATGCCTGGGCTGCAGAGTGAGGCAGAGATGACGGCAAGTCGGGCGGGCTGCTTGGTTCCCTGACTCTCCCACCTACCTGATTCTGGCAGCTAAGCATGGGGTTCGAACTCTGAGTGGTGCAGCAAGAAGCTGTGTGACCTTGAGGAAGGTCACCATGCCTTCCTTCACATGCAGAAGTGGAACAGTGGAGCCAACTGCATAGACCTAGAGTGAGGTAGCCCGTGTGACAGCATGCAGTGTTTGCACGTAGTAGGTGGTCGTTAGGATTAGTTATTATTGCAAAGACGTCAGTATAACTTATGAACTAGAAACCCCTGGGCGAAAGGGATGGAAATAAAGAGCCCTGACATAAACGCTTGGGGCTCGGCTGCAAGCTGCTGCAATCTCAGGGTTCTGGGTTTTGCCTTTACGCTTCTTTCGTCCACAAAGCAGCGAGTCCCTGCCCAGCTCCTCCCGAACCCCTCAAATCCATCTTCCACTGCACTGTGGCTTAAACGCCTCTTCCTCCGCAGCCGTCTCCTGACCTTGTCACCATCTTGCTGGCCGGCTCAGCTCTTCAGGCTGAGTTCCCCGCTGTGATTCAATTAAGCCTCCAGACCAGACCAGACCAGAGGCTCCCGGACAGAGAGTGCCCAGCACACACCTCCTGCGGGCACTGGATTTGCACAGCAGAGCGGCCAACCTTGGGACTTGGAGCTTTGTGGTTCACCCTGCACTGCGGGCGAAAGCAGCGTGGCTTGGGGTTTGCACAGTGTCTGGCCTGAGTGAGGCCTGCAGTCTTGCCAGGTAAATAACATCATACTTTACATGGTTTTCATGAAAAATGTTCATAAATGTGAGTATGACATGGGTATCTGTGGATCACTGGCAAAGCCAACAGGACGAGCCACACCAATAACTGACTTAGTGGCCGAGTACGTTCTGAGCACCACAGATGATAATATTAGTCTCTAACTAATACTATATCTTCCAGAATCCTTAAAGATTTAGAGAAGGACCAAAAAAAAAAAAGTATGATATCTGCGATGGTGGAATCACTTATCTATAAGAAAACAATCAGAAAGAAATTGGAATGATGGTAAGAGCTGCTTTCTAGGAGTGTACTTCATTTTTCAGTGCATGTATGCCGATGGTTCTGTAAGTTATTGCCTTCTCTCGCATGTACAGGCAGAACTACCTCCCCATCTGCGCTTCCATGGAAGTTTGCAAATGTCTTGAAGATGTCGCCTTCCTGGGATCCAGCCACCTGGTTTCTCCCACAGCCCTGCGACACTGAGCCTGAGTCCTGGGGCCGGTAGAGGGCAGGAGTAGGGCAGGTCGGAACGCCAACAACCCCTCCACTTGGACTACATTTGGACCCTGGACAAGTCACTTACCCTTCTGCCCTTCCAGACGTTCCCTAGTTACCAGGTGACTCAACCGAGAGCGTAAGTGTCTGAGAAACGGTGGCTACAGCTGACATCATTGAAGTAGCGGTTTTCGGCTGCGGCATCTGCTCCTGAAACCACACAGCTCCTCTTCCGCTTCCTGCGGGAAGCTGGCCGAGCCCTCTACCAGAACACCCCCAGGGACTGCCCATGTGAGCCCCAGCCCCCACAACACAGCTTTCTGTGTGCAGAGGTAAAGGACATGGGTTTAAGTCTGGCATCGTTTGTTTCTGCTTGAACTACCCTTACTTTCTGTTCAACTCTCCTAGGCTGCCGCCTTTGTCTATGTGTGCTCACCCTCTGGACCTGTGTAGCATACTGAGTGTAAGTAAACTGATCAGTGAATTAACTTTTCTATTGCTCACACATGAAATAACTGACTTAAATGTGTCGTAGCTGTTCTGTACCTGTTCTCCTGAGTTCCGTGGACTGTGACCCAGAACCCCGAGCCTCTTTGAGGTCCTGTCATATGACTATTGCAGTTCTGGTCCATCTTCCAGCTCCTACGGGACCGATGGTGTGCTGTGATTAGTGGAAGATTACAATTATTTAAATAACTGTTGAAGAGCATATTTCTCGTTGGATACATTTGTCTCAGGGAGGAATAATAAATTAGTGGTGTAAGCAGCAACCAGATTTATATGTACATTCACGTGCTAATTATAAAAACCAAGGGATGTGGTGGGGTAGGGTGTATTTCTTATCTGTTCCCACCATCTCATCTACCTTGTTAGTATTTGTTATCATTTGTATATGGAATCAGTTTCCCTTTTGTGCCACCCGTTGTCCCTGATTCTCTCTAAGGGGCACCAGCAGCTCTCGGGCCCTGGGGACGGAGCAGCCGTGGTGGTGGTGGCAGCTCTGCTGAGTGCTGACTTAGCTCTGGGAACTGACTTCGGCTCAGCACTCTGTCACCAAGGTGGCCATGAGCTGCCGATCGGTGCATCCCATGTGGGGACCAGGACACACAGCACTGGACCTGGAATCTCCTGACTTCACCTGACTTCTTGCCTCACAGATAAATCCCAGTGGAGAAACAGTGTTCCAAAGAGAAAGGAAACTTGAAGCTCTTTAACCTCCCAATCTAACCCTCCTCCTCCTCCTCTTCCTCTTCCTCTTCTTCCTCCTCCTCCTCCTCTTCCTCCATTTCTTCTTTTTAGAAAATAAGCTTATGTCCTCACCCAAGTCCATTCCAATTTTTCTAGGTCAATGGCTGGTTTTAACAGAACGCCTGTGTCAATATTGTTACTTTGAAAGTCAGGCCGCAGAGCAAAGCATTCACCTGATATTAGTAAATATAGAGATAACCTTGGCACAGAAGAATCAGGAAGCAGCTTTCTGATAACTACCAAAATATCTTAAATATTCATGAAGCCAAGTTAAATAGTACCATTCACCTTAAATTAGCAACTAGTGGGAAATGTTTGGGCATTACGGAAACTGAAATTTCCAAACTACCTGGAAAAGAATTTATCTTCCGTGAGTCCAGAATACATTGCTCAAAGGTCTCGACAAGCTGCTAAGAAACAGCCAGTCCTGCTTCTCCTTAGCCTGGTAACTTCTTCCTCAGTGTGTTCTTAGCTTCTCTTTGGATCTCCCTGTATATTTAATGATCCTCAAATTTCACCTCCACTTTATTTCCCCCTGGATGTATCTGTAGGATGCCCAACATCAATACCCTAAACTCCTACCATTCCCAGGACTTCCGGCCCCCTGTACTGAATACCCCACTGGACACCGCCATCCAAACCCATGCAGATCTCTCCTGAGACCCAGATCTGATGTCACCATCCTGTTGAAAGTCTCCATCCACTTCTCCCTGTCTACACCAGACTCACAGCTTCACTGCTGTCATTCGATCTGTCCGTTCATCTGTCCAATCATTTACTCAATAGATGTCCACTCCTGCTGAACACAGGCATTGTTGGTCTCGAGTGTGTGGTAGGGAGTCAGGTTCAAATGCTGGCTCCTCTCTGCCAGGCCCCTCCCCTCCTCATAGAATCTGACCCCTTCCCCCCACCCCCCTGCCCTACTGTACCCTGTACTTACTCACACATGCTTCCTGGAGTGTCTTAAGTAGGCCCTGTATTTTGTAGCGCATGTCTTTTATCCTTCTCTATCTTAGAATGACCTTTTCCTCTTTCCCCTGAATTACAAATTCCTCCTTATACTTGGTAACCAAAGCTAGAAGTCAGCCTCTCAGAGAAGCATTCCAAAGACAAAAGAGCTCTTCGGAGTTACCAATAGAGCTTCACTCCTGTGATAGACATCCTTCAACTAATAAACTGCTGCTCGGTTTACAGGCAAAAGCTACGTGAGAGATGAATGGGCGGGAGTTTCCTATTTATTTAACCTTTTTTAAAACTCACAGCACCTCATACCATCACCACTAGGCATTAAATCTATGCCAATAAATATTTTTCCAGCCCCACTTCATGGATATAAAAAATAATTTGGTCAAAAGAATTTTCTAATTGTGGTGCCAGACACAAGATAAAGGAATGTGAAATGCAGCTTCCTCTGATCTCTTCTGAGCAAGGGCAGGAGCTCTGTTGTTTCACCGGGCCTGGGCCGAGGACTGTTAGTGGGAACTCAGCGAGGAGCTGAGTACAGCGCCCCCCGAAGACCTGGCATGGGACTCCCCTCCAGGACCGAGGAAGCCTGCTCTGCCACAGGTGCCGCTGGGCCTCCTCCGGTAACTTACACACAGGCACTGCTGTGATTACACTGTAAGACCAAGTGTGCAAAGTGGCCTCTTTGACCAGCAGCAGCTGCAGCTGTCTTATCCTCACTCTGCATGTCTTGAAAGGACATTAACTCTTCACAGAGTTGTCACCCTAGTGCTGAAGAGCATGTCCAGGGCCACCAGGAGGAACTCAGAAAGCTTGAGCACAGCATCTTCTCTTCCCTGTACCCTACCCCCGTCCGGGTCCCTTTCCAACGCACGAGTACAGAGGGACCAGTCACACTGGCGCCCTTCACCACCGGCTGGGGGATCGTGATCCCAAACCAGGCTTCTCGTTGGTGCCAGGGGAAATCCCGCCAGCGCCTGTGGCTCCATCACTCCATCGCCAAAGGTCAGGGATTCCGAAGCAGAGTGAGGAGTGAAGAGGCCCTCTCGGGGCATTCGTTTCATGAGCACCGTTGAGCCCAAGTCCACCTGGCTGCTTTTCATCCCCAGGTTTGTTCTTTGTTCAAAGCACCTGGCATGGTGCTGCATGAGATACAGGCTCTCAAGCTGTTGGATCGGACAGAAAGGGGCAAGAGTTCCTGTCGGGACTGAGATTCCCTTTCAGATGTGAACAGACATCCTTATGCACACGCAGACTTTGCTTTTAATCAGCCTCCTGCAAACTGTATATTCATCTGCCCAGACACCGGGTTGGCGTTGTTTGTGGACCTAGCGTTACACATTACAGGCGTGAATCCGGTGAAAAGAAATCTTTAAGACAGTCCTGGCAGTGAAAATAAGTGAATGTTATAAAAACAAATGCAGTTTGAGAGCAGGACTCCCCAGGAGTAGAATCTTATTTCTGGCTGCCTGGTACAAAGCCAATCAAAGTTCTGGCGATTGTTTTGGAAGTACTGGTACAAAAGGCATCATAAAAGATCCTGCAAATATTTGTTTCTTAACTACTTCTTTGGAGTGCGCTGGTGCTGATTTTCTAACCTCCACCCCCGCCCCCGCCACACGCTTTTGGCTGGTAGTGAGTGAGTCATGTTTCCACCCTGGCTTCCTTTTAAAATCAGATTCCAATGTGGTCAAGACGATTCTTGCAGCGGAATGTATTAGATGTCCTTCTGGAATGCTTCTGTCAGAATCATCAGTGTCATGCTCTGTACCTACAATGCTTAGTGTTGAAATAAATTGATAAAGCAGAATATTAACATATATTTTATGGCTCCTTATACGATAAAAGAAACTCTGTTTTTACCATATGCTTTCCCGAGTCAGTGATCATCTCTTCAATGACCCAGGAAGCAACACATCTATGTGACCGTAGTTGTCACAGTTGCTTTCTCATTGCTGGGATGTAATACCCATCCCCCACAGCTCGCAGGAGGTGGCTCATGGCTTTGGTCACAGTCCCTGGGCCCCAAGGCAGGAAGGCACAGGGGAAGGTTTGACGGAGTGGAGTTGCTCACTTCATGGGGGCAGGAAGCAGAGAGAGAGGAAGGAGAAGCTGGGGAGGGAGAAAAACCCTCCAGGCCAGGCCCCTCACTGCCCACCTCTGCTGACCAGACCTGGCTCCTAAATGGGACTCAGCTACCACAGCACCCTTAGGATTCTGTCACGGCCCAAAGCCCCTCCTCTGGGAGCATGAGGGTCTCTGGGGGCATCTAAATCTCAGCCACAGCTGTCCTACTTTACGGCCTGTTCAATCTACTTTAAATCCCCACCTCAGTCCTTCTGAGGTACAGAGCACGGAGACAGGAGGGGGTGATGCTCATTTGATCTGAGCACGTAAGACGACTTTCCTTCTATTTCAATGCCACATGGGGAAGCGGACAATCACACTCATCATACCTCCCTCCCCGTCCTTCATTACTGGCATCGAAGCCTCATCTCCTGAGACAGCCTCCCAACTCACAAGAGAGGAGATGCTACCTGCCTCTCTACCTGTTGTGTTTCCCCATTGGGAACAACCACGGCCTAAAGCATCACCTGGGCACTACAGCGAGACCTGCTCGGTTGTCCAATGGCTCCAGACTCGAACATTCCACCCTGAACTGCAGAGTCCAAAATGTCTGCTCGGCGATAGTCACCTTGCTCCATAGTGAAATCAAAACTCCACCTTGAAAAAGCCTGTACGGGCTGGGAGTGTCACACGTCGCATCTTGCCGCAACACAAAGGGACAACACCTTGGTCTAGCACACTGCTGTCACTCGGACAAGATGCAGCGCTTGCTTCAGTGCCAGCTGACATTGTTCTTGTGCTTTGCATAAAATATCGGAACTCCAGCTCCAAGGAAAGTTCATGATACTAGCAGCAAGGCCAAGAGGAAAACTGAGAGCCAGGTTAGAGCTGAAGAAATCATTACAAAATCTGTGTAAGGCTTGGAAAAATAAATTTACACTTTTTGGACCTCAGAACCAATGATTTGGTTTTCCTTTATTTCTTATGGGAAAAGTATGTTCAGTTCTCAAATGTTTCAGAGGTCGAACACAAAACTGGAATGAATCGAATTTGACACTGTATAACACTATATGAAAAATGAATGCACTAAAAAGAAACAGGGGTCGACTGTATGATAAGTATGATAAAGACACGGGACAGAGACAGAGATGACAGAGACGGAGAGATTGAATGTCCTCACTAAGCACCCAGCGTCTCCAAAGCAGGACTTCGGCTGCACCATACCATAGCTCCAACACCAGATACTCTGATTCTCCTCGGATGGTCTAAATCCTTCGCTTTTTACTAAAGGGAGAGAAAAGGAAGGAGTTAACTCAGCAGACGAGGCGAGCTACCCAGCAGGCCACACACACGAGTCACAGCCTCGCAGCCTCTTCCTGCCTTTGCCCCCCATTTCTGGAGCGCCTAGAGCTAGGGTACATTTACACTGGGGTCACTGGATCACACGGTCACATTGTGATGTTTGCCTTAAGAAGGCTTGGCCCGGCGAAAACACCTTTGCTACAAGAAAATTTTGTAAGAATGTGCAGCCAGACAGAACCAGTTTTGCGTTGCTTGTGCTCCTCCGGTCTCCAAACCCAACCCAGGAAAAATACGCCGCTCTGCTGGGGAGATGAGAGGGCGCACGGCCCAAAGGCGCAAGAGAATTCCCAGGTGGCTTGGGTGATGCACGAGCAGAAAGGTCCCTGATGTGGAGACCACTGAAGTGCAACCAGTCCAGGAGAAGTCGGGGTATACACGGGGGCATGTGCAGGAGAGAAGGCAGGAGACAGTGTCCCCCACCACCCTGCATCCCTACAAGCTCAGAAGACAAGGCATTTCCCCTAAAAGATTTATGTCCCCAAAACATTACATCAGAGTCGAGACTTGGTCAGTGGAAGAAGGGACCCACCATGACTGGAGACCAGAGCCCAGGCCGAACGGAGGCCGCTTCGGTAGGTGGGTCACAGCAGGCTCCTCCATGGCTAGGTGCAGCTGGGTGACACGGAGGCTCACTCTTCTCCTGAGGGCAGAATAAAGGAAAGGGAATCTCGGAATTAAACAAAACTAAAAGCAGTTGAGTCCTCCTCGCTGCCTAAAACACATTCTTCCTTTGGGAGGAAAGGGGACTTGTTAAAGAGATTGGTGGCATTGTGCCCAAGTCTAAGGGTATGACCAGGAAACATCCGTATTTATTAGGGCACTTTGTATATCCAAGTAGCAAAATAGCTGCGGGGCGTGACGGCCGCAAGTGTAACTAAACAGTCTCTCCAGGGTCATGCATACCTGAGAAGAGATAAATACAAGTTTAATGCATTTTTATCTAAATTGAGGACAGCTAAAATAAAGGAGGTAGCACAATACATTGTAGACACAGACGCAACCAATAATTTCTTTGAAAATAGAGTTTAAAATCATCATTAATATTTCATAATCCAAAGAAAATATTACATTACCATTTAAACTTCACCGTGATGAACAGCAGGGTCCCCTGGAGATGAAATATGATTGTTGACCTAATGTAGGAAGAGCTATATTTTAAATTTCCACACTCTGAGTCATTCCGTTATTTTACCAAATATATCCACTATATATCTGTCCAGAAGCCGGGTCAGTGATGGAAGAGAGAAGGGTACTCAGAGAAAACTCAAACTTCCTGATCCATAAAAAACATCTCTACCTGGTTTTGGTGTAATAATTAACATCAGTTTCGTTATCTTTTTACGCATTGGGTAGTCATTATGAATACAGTTGCTGAGCTCAAGCCTCTGCTAAAACATTTGTCAACACCGTGATTCTACAACAAGTTACTTAATCATGTCCTTCCCCCACGGACAAAGCAGGGGTATCCCCAGCACCCACCACGCGGAGATTCAGATGATTAAACGAGGTATGCTATAGTAAAGCACTTGGGACCAGGTCCGGCTCATGGTTGAGACTACGAAGAAGTCTGCATTTACCCCTAGTGTTACTGCCGGTAATTCTGCTCTATCTGAACTTCATACGGTGTACGACAATTTAAAAGCTGCGTCTACACACACTTATCAGATTTAATCTTCATAACAGCACCAGGCTGTAGGTGGTGTTGCTCACCGTTGTCGTTAACAAATCATACTCAGCTCTGATGAGATTAAAAGTGACCTCGGCAACAAACGGGAGTGCAAGGATTTGAAGCAGGGCTCCTGGATCCAAAGCCGGAGCTTTTGTCCTATGTGACATTTGGCTTGATGGCTCTCCTTCAGGGCGACACAGCCAATAAATACCCTTGTGGCCAAAGGTGCAGGGTGCTGAGGTGTCTGAGCCATGGAGGGTGCTGGGGCCAGAAGCGGACAAGGGCAAGGTGCGCAGCTCAGCGGGAGGCAGCAGGTGCCCTGGTCACTGAGGACAAGCCCAGCTGCCAGCTGTTCCATCTGGGAGGCAGAGCCGCCTCCAGAGGCCATGGCAGGGGTAAGGGGTGCTGTGCATGAAGCCTTGCGCCTCTGCTGATGGGAAGGCAAACAGAGATCTGAGAGCCCTGGCCTGGAAGACCTTCGCCGTCACTCTGAGGGACGCGGGATGGACTCCTTGATGACTTTGCGTTTCAGCTAATAACTGGAACTTAGGTGACACACGTTTGTGTTGACTTCAGCAGTGGAGGGAATGTTTGACAGACGAGCTCTTTGGAAATTTTAAGATGTGCAATCCTGGGAGGGGCTTTGTGTCACTGTGGCGTGAGCAATTCAAATCCCCACGTGCCTGCTTTTTCCCTGGTTTGTCGCGGTGCAATCTGACTGCAAATCAAAAGGAATTTTGAGAGATGCAAGTCCTAAAGTCTTCCACCACTCCCTCTCTCTCTCCCTCTCTCTCTCTCCCTCTCTCTCTCTCTGCCAGTCTCCTTTATTCTATCTTGTTTCGTGAAGACTAATAGCAAAACAGACTCACTGACTTTTTTATGCTGTGACACAAGAACCTGAGCATTTGCAACTAGCAACTTATTGTGTTGGAAGAAAACAAAATGCCAGCTATAAAAATCTCTTACTTGTTAGTAACAGTGAACAATAGTATTCTGTACAGTGTCCTAAATGATGCCCAAGGTTAAAAATCCATCAGCTCAAAGAAATATGGAGGCCAATATTTGCAGAGATCCTGCTGAAGGTAATGGGAATAATCCACACAATTAGATAATAGAGTCTTTCCATATTAACATAAATGATATTTTAAAATGGGAACATTAAGCCATAGTAAGCATAAGCTCCAATATTAATGAGGCACATAAACAGAAAAAAAATGTTTTTGTGCTATTTAATCTCAAAAATGGTTTAATGACCCTTATCTGATTATAAAAACGGCACAAGCAACTGTATTAGATAAATAGGACATTAAAAATACTGTTAACTGGTAAGCAGCTTGAAAATATCTAAATTAATGTATTTTTAAATCAAATTTAATAGTCACTGAAGGAATATTAAAGAGATGTCCTGGATATAGCTGTGACATTGGCAGACACGAACATGAATAAGAAAGTTAAAGAGATGCACAGAAGAAAACAGCTAGAAAACCAATCAGGGTGGGAGCTGGGAGCTGGATTAGTTCAGTGAAGTTGTGTTTTCTGCCATTGTAGATGCATTGATCTCCAGAACAATAAAACACTGAATAATACAGGAAGCTTTCCATGCCCAGTCATGTCATCCTGAAACTCTAAAGCTGGCCAAATGCTTCCTCTTGAACGGGGTTAACTTTACCTCAGGAATAGACTCTTGCACCAGGCTAAAGAAAGCTTCGAAATCTTCTGAAGCACACACACTTGATGCTACCAGCCTTCTCCCTGATAGGAAGAATCATAATCATTTATAAATGGTTGTCCTTGGTCATTAAATATTTGATGTGCGTAGTGGGGAAGCATTGTCCCTGCTGTCAGCTTATATGGTGGCATGTTTTAAGCCACAATGCCCTCACTTGCATACATCGGGCCAGCTCTCAGAGGGTCGCTACCATACACCTGGTGGCAGGAACAAGTTCAGTAAGTGTTATTTGCTGTTATCCAGTATCCAGCATTCCAGTGTCTAGGGTTTACCAATCTGATCCAACTCTAAGGTTCAAGTCTTACTGATAACCGTCTGGGAACACTAACGTGGGCCCTGATCTGTCAGACTGCCATCTCGGTACTGCATTACTAACTCTTCAAAATGCACGCTGTGCCGCTCTGGTAAGTGGCCGTGGCCTGGCAAGCCGCGGCCGCCCCGGGGCGAGAACCACATCAGCATTTCCTGAGACCAGCGACGCGCCATGCTGGACCTTGGGGTGCTGGGAAAAGGGGCAGCCAGTTCACCCCTCTGGGGGGCGGCTGTGAGCCTACTGGGGCGCGGGCTAAGAATCAACATCCATCCATCCCTCCATCCTCCCCGCTAGCAAGTGAGAGCCGGAGATCTGAGCATGTCTTGCAAGTTTGAGTATGTGCAATATAGCAAATAAGGGGGATTGTCTTCTGCCATCTCTTTGAGGGCAAATATTTTTATCTCTGTTTTGCTCTGTTTTGATCAATGGTGTTGCTCTATTCAATATTCTGTTCTTATAATTTTGGTATTTCCTTCGATATTGCTCTGCCTGACTGAAGGAACAACTAATGTGAAGAAAACCAGACATACTATTGTGCCTCTTGCTGTTGTCCCCATGGCCTGCTGTGAGATTCTGTGCCAATTTCACTGCACTGCCTCAGTTGGCTATGCCCTGTCTTTTTCTGCTGTATTTTGCTACCTTCAAAATAAAAAAAAAGGAAAAAAATATGCATGCTACGTCTATTATGGCTGAAGACCAAACAGCTAACCCACAACATTTGTCTCCATCCCCACTGTGAAAGTGGAATCATTAGACAATTTCAGAGCCATGACACTGGTACCTGAGAGCCCCAAGGGAGACGCGAGTGCAGCTGTTGGTAACAGTTGATGTTGATGACGGCTGTGTTGTTATGCTTTGCCTGTTTGGCTGGATTCTGAGGCTGCATCCACTGCGAAGAGGCTGCTGTGATTGCCAAGGAATCTTCAGGGGAAAAGAACGAAAGATCTCCCTACCTGCCCTTCAAAGACTCAACGCTACGTGTATGTTCCTCTGCTCCTGACTTTTCAAAATCGATTACACCAAGTGTTTTCTTTCTCCATTTATCGTAGCCTAACATTTGGAACTGAAATTTGAAGAAACAGACTGAAAATCACCTCTGGTAATAAAGCTTTACTGCTTCATTATGCTTTCTTTTCTCCAGGAAGCCGAATGTTTTCTTACATGTTCTTGAACGAGACGGCCACCTTCATAAATCCATCTTCTGATTGAGAGGTGGAAAGGAAGCCTAGAAGAAAGAGAATCCAGTGAGACGGTCTAAAAGGTAACCCATTTCTAACACCCAAGGTTGCCATCCCCTCTGTGAGCACTGGAATCCTTTCTGTAAAGTTCTGATTGTACGTATGATGTCACCCAGCTGGCGCCCCCTGCGATGTGATGAAAGCCAGCCCTGCACTAGGTGATAACTCTCCCTTTCTTCCAGAAACTTCTTGATATCTGATCCTTCACACGAATGCCTGATGCATTATCACTGAGCATTACCGTACTGCGGCACAGTCTGGAGACAAGGTACTGAAATAGTGTAAGACCAACGGAGAGTAACAGGAGAGGCCAGCTGAGGGGCTGAATCACCTTCAACGGCATATTCCTCCAGTGGCAGCGCAAGATTATTATGTACAGTAAATTCAGCAACCTGTGACCTCCAAGTATGAATTTTGTCAACTCAGTTTTTATTGTCTAATCAAACTCAGGAACTACTCTGTGATGTAAGTTAATCTGTTTCCTTTATTCTTGTTCAAATTCATTTTGGAATACTGCAGGTCATGAATAAATAGCTCTATTTTTCAAATCAACAGAATGCTTAACGCTACCATTGGCAACAGTGGAAAAAGATTATTTAAGCAAGCGAAAATCTGATGTGATGCCTCCCCCATATAGAACTGACCGTCCTTTCACAGAGACAGGGCAATTGAACATTCTTTCCTGATTGACAGTTACAGACAGACTGCATCAGGAAGGTTCTTCATAAACAACAGCACTCCCTTGACCTACCAAATTCATTTGTTTGGGAAAATATAAATGACAAATTGACCTTCAGATTAATAGCTCACATATTGGTAAAGCACAAATCACTTTTAAAGCCACATTACTTTAGTAAAGAGACGCTTGCTAACTGCTCTTTAATTAAGTACACTTAATGACTTTAAGGGGATTAGTAGTCTTGTCTGATAATCAATAAGCATGGTGAGATGGCTCCCTCATAAACTAGATTGGAAGAACCAAATTAATCTGCAAAGATTAGATCCTTCAAGGTATTTTTATTCTCATGGTGTGATTCCACCCAACAGTTAGGCAACACATAATCCCAGGCAGGTGCGTAGGCAAAACCCATTTGTTCTGAAGACACATACTTATTTTAGCAAACATGACTTTTAAAATAGTGCCAGAAATCTAAATGACAAGTTACAGATCTTTTCCTGCAAATTCCTGCCGGGATGATGTGGCAGTGAGATTCTCTGCTGCTCCATTTGATAAGTGGCTGGTTAATGAATTAGAACTAGCTGAGTCACCATGATGCTTGGTTTCAGCATATGTGGAATGAGGGAGGAAGAAAGGCATGTAAAGTCCCTTGCAGTTCCTACGTTTTATGCTTTAAATAGATAATAATTACAGATTCATTCTATACTTCTAGGCTGTCTCTGATCTTCATTTTTGCCTACACACTTGGTAAAAGCTTGCATGGTGGACCAAGAAAGAATATTTGAAATGCACCATCAAGGTGGACTAAAACAAATAAATTAAAAATGGATGAATTGTTTGATGTATTGCAGTGCAGTGGAGACACAGGATGGGCGGTGGGAATGAGATACAATTTAGAAATGTTAGCTTGGAGCTACAAATGCTTTGTTCAGCACTTGATCTTTCTATGCGCAAAGCTGCATGACCTTAGACACTGTTCTCAATTTCAGCATCTTTGTAGCATGGGGATTATGACTGAATCATCATAATATGATGAGTAAGTTTCCTAAGCCTAAGAACAGATGCTTGCTTAGGAAGAAGCAGTTACCTTTCCCCATCCTGTACTCTAACATTCCTCTGTGACCCATAAGTAGACCAATGGATGCTGTTTAAGCTCGGTAAGAAGCTGCTACCCTTCATATAAGACTGGCTTTTTCTTAGGGATGTTTTGCAGTTACGTTTAACTTTTCCATTATAACTATATGTCAGTTGTTACCCATCCCCCCAAATACTGGCATAATTTAGTGGTAAAAGGATCAGGAAAACTATCTAGGCAGCAAGAGATAATTACCTATTTATTAGAACTAGGTTGATAGTGTAATACATGCTTTATTTTCAGGATAGTCACAGAAATTCTCAAACTTTAAAAGAAAAACAAAACACACACAAAAACTGTTAGACTTCTAGCAACACGGATGGTATTTCTGAGATCCTTTTAAAGGATTGGCTATTTAACTTAAAATCACTCTTTAATCATACAAATGACGCTCTCTTGCGAAAAAATACACAAAGTTCTTTAGAACCAAATATCCAAGCAAGGGAGTGAGGACTCCTTCTGTAGGCTGCAAACAATATTAACATTCCTCATTTTCTAGGAGTAAGAAATCTGCTCCACTCCCAAGTTCTCGTGTGAGATGTTCAATTCCTAGCTGGCTACGTTGCTGCCCATATTTTTAAATCTTATTGTCCTTCCATTCTTTTTTCACTTGTGCAAAAGTAGATTTAAAGAAAGGTCCGTTTGCTTCTAGCAGTCTGTCATAGGCCGTAAAGGTGTAAACCCTACTGTATTCATCTCCCGACAGCATACACTTGGCAAACGCTTCTGAAGCCTGTCCTTGAGATCCAGTCCAGGCCTGGCCTCCTGCGTGCCTTTCACCTGGGTATTCTCTGCAGCTCGAGTTTGGATTGGTGAACAGACACTGCAGTCCACGCCCCTTGCTAATGCTGGGGACTGATAGCGTTCCAGGCCAACGTGCAGATTTCTCTTTAAAATACTAAAAGGCACACGGGTCTCCCTCTCACTTAGAGAGCCCCATTCTCGGAACCCTGAGCCATCACTATCCCCACAGTCATCACTTTAATCAAGGCCCCTACTCACCCATTTCTCTGCTGAGATGCTGACCTCGACCGCAATAAATTATAAGAGGTCAAGAGGTTTTCTTCATCTGCTTCCTGAACAGCCATTGCCATTTAAAAAAAGTCAAACATCAACCACTAACACTCATAAAATTTTTCCCCAAGGTTCCTGGCAATGAGATAAAAATAATAATACAAAATTAGTTTCCACTAAGGAAACTTCCCAAGTGTTTGCTTCCTGCTTACAAACAACAAACAGCACAGTAATTTAATAGTATTGTGTTTCTTTGTCGCAGCGAAGGCGTAGCTACTTCTCCAGCTCTCAAATAGCAATTTAGGGAAGCAGGTAGATTACCAGGACTGAGATCTCATTGCTGAGCTGGCTGACACAGTACACGGGTTGATCAAAACATATGGTGACTTTACATTTTAAACACTTATGGTAAAAGACACATTGGCATCAATACTTTGCCAAATACACCCCTCACTTTGAACCTGTTCATCCCATTGTTCTTGGTGCTCACTGAATCAATCCTGAAAATATCTTATTGGTGGCTTAGGACGTGTGATCAAAAGTAGGTGAACAGTGCTGCAGAATCCAATCCAGCTGAGAGGGGGGGGTCCCCTAAACACATGCTGATGCATTTTTCCCCCATGGGATGGCCCAGAGCTGGCATGGTGCAACTTCCGGCTCTTCCCCAGAGGTAAAATGACCATGAAAAGTAAATGTTTTGAATCAGCCCTGGACATTGAAGCAGGCAGGACAGCACAACTAGTGACATCATGAAAGAGGACTTCCAGCACTGTTACAAAGAGAGGCAGGAATGATGGAATAAGTGCGTCTGAAATGCAGCAGTGTTCTGAAGGGATTAAGAGCAACGTGTCTCTTGCTGTCATAAACATTTTTAAATCTAAATATTTTACTGTATTTACCACATCTTCTATTGCACAATCGTATTAGGAAATGTAAGATGGGATATTGCATCAGGATTACTATTACTGTGCTGTTTGTTGTTTGCAGGCAGTGAGCAAACAATCGGGAAGGAAAGAAATGCAGAGTTCCCTCAGCCAAAGAGAGAAGCTCTGCCTTTCCTGGGCGCTTTACACAGATGAGGCCAGAGCCGCCCAAGAGCTCTGTGAGACGGATGTTGGCAGAGGCTGCCTCCTCCTCTCTCACCCTTACACGTGGATCCGTCCAAAGCCAGGGGCCAACTGTTTGAGCAAGGTCTCAAGGATGATAACTCCGTGAGGAAGAAGGCCTCACGCAGGCTTCTGGAACATTCTTCGATTATTCTGCTCAGGACAAGATCCTTCCTCAAAGAGCCGTGAAATGTTGTTATCATCAAATTAGTGTCTTTTACCTTATAATGTTTTCATTTGTATCTGCCTCACAAAAAAGATTGTCCATGGCTTTTTCTCAAATTGGCATGGATCTTTCTCCTCACAGTGGCTTGAAGGCTCCAGTGACACAGGGGCGGACCCCAGAAGGTCAGGATGGTGACCCGGGTCCCGAGCTTCCATCACAGGGATCAGCCAGCCACCCTGGAATCCCATTATAGACGCTTTCTGCCACAGATTACAAACTGGGGCCGGGCTTGTGAAATTCTCTGCAAAAAGCATTCTTTTTACGTTTTTATTGCCTACAAAATGCCAGGAGAGTTTCTAAGTAAGAGCAATCACTGTTAAAGAAAATAGGACATAAAATAAACTGTTATTACCTACAAAACAGCTGTATTTCCTTTTCTTCCCAGAGAAGCTCATAAACCCTCTGTATACTCTGACATGAGGAAATGTAATAGAACTTTTATTTCTGTAAATACTAGATATTTGTTCCTTAATCGAGAACATCTAAAAAAAAGAGGAAAAAAAGTGGTGCTCAAATTTTTATCAGTCATTCATTCCATGATCACAAACTGGCCCATCACTGGTCTAAGTAAGACAGGAGGAAGTTGAGATAGTTGCTAGCAAAGCCATGCTGCAGTCCTGGCTGAGGTCCGACCCCAATATCCCGATACTGTGGAATGAGCCTACGGCATAGCTTTTGACATCCAAGGAAGCCTAAGACAAATCTAAGGAGATGAACGCACGCTTCACAGTACACTTTGCTTTCCTTTCGTTGAAACCCACTGCTTTTCCCAGTGATCTTCGTTGAATACTGCGCACAGATTCTCATCGCCTCTCTTGTCTGCCCTTCCCTTCCCAGGGATTCCATGATTTTACAGTCAGGACAGACCTTGTGTATCATTTAACGTCTTTGTTTTATAGGTGATGGAACCAAGCATTCAAAAGGTGACATGACTTGGGCAGAACCACAGATGTAATAACCAACAAATTATAGACACTCTGTGTCTCCATCCAATAGTCTGTCTCAGCAAAGCTCATGAATTTGAAATCATTCTCATCCCCACCAGCCCCTGGCCACACTCAGGGTTTCTCTCCATGATTTTATGTCACCCTGCCAGGTTAGTGATTCTTGCTTTACCCTTTCCATGCTCTCTGATCCTTCTTACTATTTGAAGATGGGAAATAGAAGTATTTCTGTACTGGGGGTCTCATTACAGACAAGGGGTACTGAAGAACTGCTCCCCGATTTTCTTGTATGGTGGTGTCACCTCCAAAGATCTTCTTGAGAATTTCTGTTACTGCTTTTTCATCTTCTTTGACCTCTTAGAGCCCCCCATATCTGAGCTTGTCTGATCTCTTCCCAAAAGTCCCTGAAAGGCCAAAGCACACAAAGCTTCATATACTCAGCACCCAACCGATCTCTGAGAAATCACCGCGAAGTCACCTGCTAAAACAGCAGAGCTGACCGGGAGCACATTGGATGATGCTTCTCTTCTCCGCAAAGTGGAATCAGAAGCCGGGGGAATTTAGGCTTTGATTGCTGTCCCCACTGGTTGTCTTCCTGGCTGTCCCTTGGTGGGTGGTCTCTCTTGCTAGTTTTGTCATCCCCAGCTTTTCTGGGGGTGTATTCACACGCAAGGAACATAAACATTTGAGGACATTATTGTGCTTAAAGAAGATTCTAGTGACATTATAATTTCATCTTTATAATTAAATAAAATAGTTTCCAGAAATTGGCAATATTATACCCAGGTATAAACTACCGGTTCCAAAATCAAGCTCACAGAGGAGACTGCCATATGGGAAAGGCCACATCATCACAAGGCCTTTACTGCATGAACGCCCCAGGGGAAGAAACCAAGCCGGTCCTCCCTTTTCCTTCCAGTTCCCCTGCTTTGTATCTTGTCTTGTTTGCCACTCATTCATCCTTAGAGGCAACTTAGGGGTAGTGTTCTGCCTGTGTCCTGCATGACGATGCCTTGTTCTCTGTTTCCTAACCAAAACATGGAGGCAATAGCACAGATACCACAATGAGCACAAGGTTAAGCGAAAAACTATTTCCTTTTCCTCTTTCATTAATTTCCATTTATTATAGACTCCATCCACCTTTCTTGAGATTAAATTTTTGCCCTACCTCTTTTTGATGAAGGTCACAGAAGTATGAATTTGATGTGAAAAATTGTCCAACACACTGGCCATGCCACTTGGTGTACTGCACATGACTTTACTGAAGCCACTCTGAACTAAGTCACTTAATGTCTCTCCCATTCCAGCGAGTAGGTCTGCGGGGGCCTACAGAAAGCAGAAAACTTTCAAGCAAACTATCCCTATTCTTGAACTGAGTCAAATTAATATGGCCCTTAAACAGAATGGAGGGCTTCAGGAAAAGGGGTGAAAACGAAGTCCTCACCAGTAGACAGCATCTGGCAGCGGGAACAGTAGAAGTCCAGTTGGTACCCAGCTCAGACGCAGGCCCAGACAGCTCTGTGGACGCAAGTGCCAGGCAGATTCTGGGTGAGGAAGCACAAAACACAGTCTTAAAAAAAAGTAGGGATTGTTGTGGCTGGATAGAAAGAACTAGCATTTAGCAAGTAGTCTAATAATCAGGACGACTTCACACATCATTTTATTCTTTATTTGCTGTCTATGATCTCTAGGAACATGTGAGATGCATGGCAGTTTCAGTCTGGGTAATTACACTGAGAGTCTTGTGATGCTCCTGGAAGCAGAAAGCACCAATCAGTGAGGAAAAAGCCAGGGCACCTGATTAGGCGATGGACAACTGACCTCTCATAGTTTCCACTCAGCATGGGTTTGGTGCACAGCTTTAGTCAGGATCAATCTTTTTCCCCTCCTCTCCTTGGGGAAGCAAGCAGCTAGCTGCTCATAGTTCACATTAAGTTTTACTCAGCGCCTGCCATGCCTCTCACTCAGAACCGTGGGAATGAAGTGGGTACACGTGGTTTCTGTTCCTGTCAGGCCAGGTGACACAGTTCCCTGCATGTTGCACACTCTCAATTTAGAATCTTTTCAGTTTATAGCCAAGGCAAGTCCTAGACAAATGTCATATACAGAGATATGCAAAACTGACCCAAGCCCTGGTGCATAGAGTGGAACTTCTATTGGAGAGCTAACAAGTAAAATAAGAAAATGAGGCATGATGCATAAATATGCTGGTGATTATGACTTCCCTGGAAAAAAGAATGAAGCAGAGAAGAATAATGAACCTGGGGCTAAAGCCATCACAGAGGAAATTTCTTAGCATTTATTAGAAAAAAAAGGAAAGGTAAAAACTGAATAAGCATTGAGCTCAGGCAGTTAAAAGGAAAAGATAATTTTATGAACAATAAAAAATTCTCATGTCAGCAATATATCACAGGGGAGAAACAAACAAAAAAACCTCTCTGAAAATCTTTTAAAACTAATGAAACAGAGACACTGATTAAAAAATCAAAGGTAAGTACACAAATTACCAATGGCGCAAGTCAACAAGGGAACACGAAAAGGCTGAAGAATAATCTCTAAAGATATAGGGGCCTGAAAATAGGACTTGTTTTCTAACATGGTCTTTACCCATGTGCAGATCGCATGAGATTGTCCTGGTGACTAAATGTCAGCGTGAATACCTGTGTGGGGAGAGGTGGAGGCAGGTGTCACACAGAGAGAGGAGAAATCTCTGCAAAACTCAGCAGAGCAAGTAGCCTTGGATGCTAGATGGACTATGACCACAGGACAGGGAGTCCCAGCAGCCACCAGAAGCTGGAAATGCCACAGAAGGATGACCTCCTGGAGCCCCCGAGGAGACCCTGCATTGCCAACACCTTGATTTCGGACTCACAGAACTCACGTTAGGATCCTGCCCCCAGTGCTGTAGTAGAACACATTGCTATTTTTTTTTTTAAGCTGTGAAGTTTGAAGTAATTTGTGGCAGCAGCCAGAGGAAATTAACCCAACCACTCTACTAAGGACCCTAGAGACACTAAAAAATGAATCAGAGAAAACTGTGAGTGGGGTTATACCAGTAACTCTGAAAGCACAGATAGAACGGACAGATTACTACAAACATGAGAAAAGAAAAAAGTAAGCTGGTACCGAAGCAGACAAGAACAACACACAAAGAGAAAATTACCGAGCAATATCTCTAATTAACATACATGCAAAAACCCTCGGCAGAATGATAGCAAACAGAATTTAAGAACACATTAAAAGTGTCGTTCCATGATCAGGTGGGGCTTATCCCTAAGATGCAAGGATTGAAACATACACAAACATGAATATAAATTGTGATTAAAATATATGATGCAGGGCTGGGGATTTAGCTCAGTGGCATAAATTTCTGCCTTGCAAGCATGAGGTCGTGAGTTTGATCCTCGGTACCAATTAAAAAAATAAAAAAAGATATATATATATATATATATATATATATATATGAAACATATTTAGTTTTTACAATGTTTCTTACAGTAAAATATACACTGCCATTAATCTTCCTCAAAATACTCACCCTCACTTTGAACATACTTCTCTCATTCTTGCCACATTCGGAGAGTTCTGGGAATCCTCTGATGAATATCTTTAGTTACACAGCTGGGCTTCTTTGATAAACAAAACTGATTGGAAAAACTGATTCTTTCATGGTCATTTTTACTTTGGGGAAGAAGAAGAAATCAAGTGGTGCCAGATGGGGTAGGGAGGCGGATTGGTGTAGTGCAGCGTTTCACAAGCCTGCTTTCCATTGGATGGCGCTGGACAACACAATTCACTATCTGTCTTATCATACTTCATAAATGCAGTCATAAAACAGGACTTTCAGACCTGCTTCTAAATGACAAAAACAATGAGACAGGTGTATTCAAAGCAAGGAGGAATGTTTTGAGGGGAGATAAACAGTGATGTGTCTCTGACTGTAATAATTTTTTAACATTTAATCATTCATCATACATTCTGATCATCCTTGTATGAACATTACCAGAATGAACACAATAATTGTGTGATCATCTTAATGTATGTATTAAAACATTTAACAAAAAAATGGAAATCCTTTTTTAATTAGAACTCTAAAGCAATTTAGCTATGAAAGGAATGTACCTCAACACATGAAAAGCTATATATGGCAAAAAGAGTTAATATATTCAGTGATGAAAAAATGAAATCTTTTCTTCTGAGATCAGGAATAGAACAAGGGTGCCCACTCCTGCCATTTCCAGTCAAGATTATATTGGAAGCATTTTTCAGAGTAATTAGGCAAGATAAGAAATAAAGGCATCCAAATCAGAAAGGAAGAAGCTAAAATTTCCATTTGCAGATAAGGATATGTTAAATATAAGACTCCACCAAAGAAATATTAGAATGAATAAATGGATTAATAAAATTGCAAAATACAAGCCAGCTTGCAAAAATGAGTATCATTTCTGTGCACTAGTAACAAATTATAAAAGAGACCAAGAAAATAATCTGATTTATAATAGTTGCACACCTCCAAGGAAAACATAAAAACAAATTAACCAAAGAAGTAAAGACTTGTTTACTAAATACTATAAAAGAAAGAAATTGAGAAGACACAAACAAATGAAAAGGTATCCCAGGATCATGGATTGGAAGAGTTAATGTTTTTAAAGTATTTGTACTATCCAAAGCAATCTTCAGATGGAATGCAATTCAATTTTGCAAAGATATTCTTTTTACAGAAATAGAAAAAAATCAGACTATGTAGAGAACCACCAGAGGAGGAGGAGAAGGAGGAGGAGGAGGAGGAGGAGAAAGAAGAAGAAGAAGAAGAAGAAGAAGAAGAAGAAGAAGAAGAAGAAGAAGAAGAAGAAGACCTTAATTACCGAAGTAATCGAGCCAATAGAGCAAAGTTGGAGGACTTACACCACTGGATTACAAAATATACTACAAAGCTACAGTGATAAAAACAGCATGATATCAACATCAAAGCCATCATATGGACCAATGGAACCAGTCAAGAGGACAGAAGCAAAATCATGTAGCTAAAGTCAACTGACTTCTGACAAAGTCACCAAGAACATAAAAAGTTCACCATAGAAGAAAAAAAATCATAGGAAAAAACTTTCTCTTCAATGAATTATATTTGAATGACTGGATATCAACATACAGATGAATGAAATTAGGCTCTTACTTTATACAACATGAAAAAATTCAATTGAAATAGATTAAACATTTAAATGTAAAATTACTAGAAGAAAACTCAAAGGGAAAGTTCCATCATATGGGCCTGAGCAATTACTTTTTAGATATAAATACAGAAGGAAGGCAACAAAAGAAAAATAGAAAATAGGATTGCATCAAGGAAAAAGCTTTTTTACAGTAGGGAAAACAATTAACAGAAGAAAAAAAACTTACAGAATGAATGAAAACATTTGCAAACTACACATCTGATTAAGAGTTAATATCCAAAAAATATAAAGAAAACAAACTCAATAGCAAGTAAACAACCCAATTTAAAAGTGGGGAACGTGATTAGACATTTCTTCAAAGAAAACATAAAATAGGTAATGGCATGTGAGAAATGCTTGATATCACTACTCAGTAGAAAAATGTAGATTAATAATCACAGGTGAGATATTACCTCGTTCCTCTTAGAATGGCTATCATGAAAAAGGAAAAGATTAGTGTTATTAAAGATGTGAAGGAAAAGGAGTCTTGTATACTAGAAATAGGATTGTAAAACAGTACAGACTTTATAGAAAACAGTACAGATTCCTAAAAAAATTACAAATTGACATACCACATGATCCAGTAGTCCCGTTACTGGGTGGAAATGCAAAAGAGACTAAATCTGTATATTAGAGAGACATTAGCACTCTTATAGTTATTGCTACAATATTCACAATAACCATAATGAATAGGTAGTCTACACATGCATTGGAATACGATTCAGCCTTCAAAATTAAAGCAAATCCTGCCATTTGGGAAAACACAGGTCCACCTGGAAGACAGTATGTCAGGTGTCAAAAGCTAGGCACAGAAGGATAAACACCCGGGATCACACTTACATGCGGACTGACACATGCTGGACTCAGAGGTAGAGAACAGCATGGTGTATACCAGGGCCTCAAATGAGGGAGGAGATACTGGTTAAGACACACAAAATTTCAATTAACGAGGAAGAATTAACTCATGGTGATTATAGTTAATAACATTGCATTGTGTTGTGTTCTTTAAAATTGCCAAGAGCATACATTTTGAGCATTTTCACCATGCCACAAAAACATATGTATATGAGGTAATGGGCATATTAATTAGCTTGACTGAAAAGAGATAAATGCTTTAATTGAGGTTATAACTGTTTCCAAAACATAATTTTAAGTAAATACCTACACGGGAAGAATATTGGGACCATACCACTCCCATGACATATTTTCTCATGCAGTTACTGAAGGAGTAATATCCGTCTTTAACACATTCTTCCAGAGAAGTAAAATCACAGGTTCCATTCTGCCGAATTGGTTTTGTGATGACCACTGTATCAAAATTTTGACAACCACATTATAAAAAAAGAGAAAATTATAGGATTTTTAGAAATTTGTTAACAGAAGCAATGGAACAATTGGAACAATTCTTAAAACAAAAGCAAACCAAATTTGGCAATGTGTTTCATATCAGAATGCAAATTTAATTTTATATTAAGGTAATGCAGTAAGTTGCTGCTCTCAGGATGAAAATCAAATAGCTCAATAGAAACACACACACACACACATGCACGCATGCACGCACAAATAAATACTACTGGATAAAATGTGAAGCACAGGTACTATAAAAAACTCTTGGCAGTCAGTGGAGAGCAGGAAACCTCCTTAATCTGCTCAGTGGTGCCCAGAAGGAGCTCATATCAACTTACCAGCGCGAGCTGACAGCCTGGCCTGGGGTGGAGAGGCCGGACAAGTGAAGCCTCTCACTCGCCCAGCTCCAGCTTTGTTCAGCACGGGCTGGGAGGCTTTCCCAGGCAGTAAGGGAAAGAGAAAAGCGGGGATGGGGAGCCTGCAGGCACATTCCTAGAATTAACAAACTGTGAGCTTATCCAGCTGAGTGGTTGCAAAAAAGCAAATGACAGAACTTAAAAAAAAAGCTAGTGATAAACGTGGCTCAGTGGTGTGCAGTGTAATCCCAGCTACTAGGGAGGCTGAGGCAGGAGTAGTGAGGTCTTGTCCCAAAATATGATTTAGAAAGCAATGGGGATATAGTTTGCTGCTCATCTTGGAGGTCCTGGGTTCAATTCCCAGGTCTGTTCCCAAAAAGCCTTAATGTATTTCCTTTTGTAAAAGTGTCAAAACATTTTTTAAATATTTAAAGGCAATTAAAAGATACATTATGCTCCAGAGTAGAAAGTCTTAATCTCATAGAGATATGAATTTTCCACAGATTATTCTGTAGGCTCAATGACATCCACTTAAAATATCAACATGCAGCTGTGTATGAAAGCGGACAAAATGATACTATATTTTAAACAGAAATGTGAAGGCCAAGATCTTTAGGGGAAAAAAATAACACTGAGGAGCAATCACTCTGCTGGACACCTAGTCTTACCATAAGTATTTTAGGAAACAATTTTAAGAGTAAGTAAGAAGAGCAGAGACCAATGAATCAACTGAATGGAAATGGGACTGATTACAAAGTAACCTATACCTGGCAAAGATGCCACTGTAAAACTTTAAGATGGGTCAGTCTTTTTATCCAACAAACAGTTTGCAGACAAGAATGTCCACAGAGGGAAACAGAAAATTAGAAAAATTCACCTGCAATTTATGCCATACACAAAAATCCATTCCAGGTCATTCAAAAACCTCCAGCAAAAAGATGAAGCAATAAAACTTTTAGAAATAATTTCTGAAAGCATTTTTATAACCTCAAAGGAGGGAAAGATTTTTTTTTGAAACAAGGAATTAAAAGCACTTTACAGAGTGGTAACTTGGATCATACTACCATTAAGACTGTCTTCATTAAAAGAGACCATTAGGAGGATGAAAATGTGAGCTACAGAGGTTGAGAAGCTCTTCCCCTGTAACTGGATCCTACCCAGAATATATTAATGATATCTATTAGTCAATAAATTCAGACCACCGGAAGTGTGAAAGGGCAATTGACTTGCACAGAAACTTCATAAAAAAGATATCTAAATGGCTAATAAAAGCATGGAAAGGTGTTCAGTATTATTAGTCTCCAGGGGAATGAAAATGAAAACCATTATGAAATACCACTCTGTAGTCATCAGAATAATAAAAATGTTAAAGATGCAGTAACATTAAAACATTTAGAAACTCTTTTTTACACGGTCAGTGGGAAAATATACAGTATTGGTATAACCACATTGAAAAACCGTTAGAGGATTAAGGAAAACATAAAGAAAATAGTTGGATACTTAGAATGACACGAGAGAGGCAGTAGTGGGATACCTATGCCTAGGTACTTGCTTCTCTGGCCTCTGTAATATTCTGGACTTATGCCCCAAAGAGAGGCAGGTAAACTTCAGCCAGCCCTGGTACAGCCACTCTGCCCAGCCCCTGGTTTTCATTGGTGCCTGTTGTATACTTTACTGAGATTGCCTGCTTGTTACACAGCAAACACTGACTGATACACAAAAATAAGTATGTAGAAAATGGAGTTTCTGCCATAACACAACCCTAAAACTTACACACATAGGTGATTTGGGGACAAAGGTAGTGGGGAAATTTTTATATAAAGCTGGGAAGAATGTTGGTAAAGACTGGCAGAATGACCATTTCTAACAATAATGGCAACTCACTTGTAACACTTTTGCTTTCAGTTACTTGGAAAAAAATCCAGACTGTAAAAAATATAAGCATGTGGGAAAAGATACTTTGTACCAAAACTTATTTAACTACCTATGCTAAAAAAAAGATGGACTTACAATCAGGGGAAAGAGTGTATTGAGAAACAAACTGATCAATTTTGAATCTGAACTTAGAGGGGAGAATGTAGATCATGTGTGTAGAAGGTTCAGGGATGATAAATAAATGCTCAGAACTAATGAGGAAGTTGAACAGAGCCCTCAAGGACAAGGTCAACATACACAATGAAATAGCATTCCTCTGCTCAAAAAGACAATAAAAGAATAAAAAAACAGAATATAAGGTAAAATAAAATAGAAAATAAGGTAAAATTTCCCAGAGCTACATATTAATAAAATGTTCAGAAACTGACTCAAAGCAGGAAGCTGTATGTCAGTAAACTAAAAATATCTACATTAAAGAGATAACACGAAGTGAGATTTAAAAATATAGTCCATTAAATTTGACTGGTAAAAATGTTAATTTTCTCCAAATTAACTTGTACATTAAGCTTATAAAGTTCATACAAGGATCATTGTTTGAGAGCTTAAAACAAAGATTTTGAAATGTATGAGGAATAATAAAATTCCACTACTAAGAATACAAAAATAAAGTGTGTTGGCAAGAACAGAGGACACACTGTGTCAGAACAAGCTACAAAACTATAGCAGTAAATTAATGCACTATGGCAGTAAAATATAAATTTTCCAAAGAACAGATCAGAGAATCAAGAGCAGACTGTCTTATATGTGGTAATTTGATATGATGCACAGGTAACATTATAAACTGATGGAAAATGAGATTGAGAAATAAGCTGAATCTTATACATGTTAAAATATTCAAGCTGTATTTAAGAAGACCTATATGTGAAATTCAAACTATAAAAATAATTGTAGCAAATTGGAAGAATAGATCTTAAACTCTGAAACCATAGGGTAAAATTGATTAATTCGATTTTATCAAAGTTAATAATTTCCAGTCAATAAAGACAAAGGTCACATTACTAGATGCATGGCAGACAAGGAGAAGGCAGCTGCAAAAACTGAAAGTGACAGGATCAATACCTAGAATAGACAGAGAACTCCCACAAATGAACAAGAAACAAAATGGGAAAAAAGGGCAGTGGTTACAAATACATACTTCACAGAAAGGACAACCTGGGAATACACAAGAGCCAAAAACAG
Organism: Hydrochoerus hydrochaeris; assembly: GCA_004027455.1. Lineage (NCBI taxonomy): Eukaryota > Metazoa > Chordata > Mammalia > Rodentia > Hydrochaeridae > Hydrochoerus > Hydrochoerus hydrochaeris. Next base: position 38,082 of record PVLA01003738.1, read on the forward strand.
ACCCTGAGAAAAGTGCAAATGAAAACAATATTATACTATTTTTAAAACAGTCCAAGTTGAAAAAAGTTAAGAGCAAGATAAAATGATTCGCCGCTGAGGAAAAATGCATTGCTCCAGGAGTTCACACTCATCCAATTCTACAGGATAATCTGTGTAGTGAAAATAAACATATAAATGGTCATTAAGCCAGCACCCTCTCTCCTGGACATAGGTTCCAAGCACTTGTTACATTAGCCCACAAAGAAAAATACCCAGAGAAGCTTATGGTAGCAACTCTGTGTCAGGAAATCCTTCTCCTTGCAAGGAGAATGGGTAGAATGTGTCGCGCGCTTTCCATGGTGTAGTACGGGGAGGATTTCTCCCTAAAACTTGACAACTTCCTAAAAAGGTAATGCAGAAGGGGAAATAAGACAGAAGGAAGGGACTGGGTACAGCTCCTTCAGCGAAAGAGCATTTGCCTAGGATGTGCCAGAAATGAGTTTTAATCAGAAAGACAGAGAAAGGAAGCGGGGCGAACACAGCACCATCTCTGAATACTAAAGCTCTTATGTGCATAAGCTGGCAAAACACACATTTTAAGAACTTACGGAGGAACTTGTGGTGGAGAAAGGAATGAGCAGGAAGAGCCTGGCAACAAAAGTCTTCCTTGGTCCCATCAGTATAATTTACTTAATGCTGCTCTTCCACATATGCAAAGAGAGAAAAAAAATGTATCTTTTATTATTCAAGTTCAGGAAACTTGCTCATTGCAGGGTTAGTGGTTTAAAATATCAGGCTCAGGATTTAGATAAAATGAATCCGTATTTAGCAGAGTTGTCCGCTACCTACATATTCCTTGGTCAAATTAGTTCTCTAAGCCTGGTTTTCTTCCTCTGTAAAATGGAGATATGAATAGCATTTACTCCAAGCTGTTGGGACTATTACATTTTTATAGCCATTCAAAGACCTTAGCATAGTGCCCAGGACCCAGTTAGGGGCACAGCTGGTTTGTGGCCAACGCCCCTTTACCCCCAGTCTGCAAGGCCAACCCTGCAGTACCTCAGTGCTGGCTACACAGGAAAACGCCTACAACACAACCTCCTGCATCCGGCTCCCGACTACTACCTTACCCCTTTCAGGTTTTTTGTCCCAGTTCCAATTAGATTAGCTTGGGCTCTTCTTGAGACTCTATTGAGAAAGAAAAGAAGAAAATTAAACTTTCAAATTACTGAACTTTTTAAAAAAATTAGCTACAAGGTCATCTACTATAGTCCTGGTACCTTTCCTTTCATCAATATATTCATCCCCATTAACTAAACGGAATGGATTTAACTAGTAGCATGTGGACGGCTGGTTAGCGGCAGAGCTGGAGATCGCTGCCCGGAGGACACGGTGCACTCTTTCTCCTCAGCCCCCGTCTATCCGAGCACTCCCCAAATCTTACTCAATCAAAGCAAATCATGTCATAAACTTTCTATGTGTAAAAATATCCGGACAGCTAAACATCAGCTTACTTATTATCCATACCAGAAATTACTGTCAACTACATGTTTATTTTTGTAGCGGAAGAGATGTTTGTTCCTTACACACACACACACACACACACACACACACACACACACACACACACTTAAACTATATATAGGCTGTCTATCTTCTTTTGATTTATAAAGTGGAATAAACTTGATACATCAGGACTGGCCCATTCATTCTGTTCACAAAAGGAACAGGAAGGCAAATCAAAGTCATGCAGAGGAAAGAATCTCAGTGAGAATATTTCAGAAGCAGCTGTGAGATAAACTGTCACATTAACTTTCAGGGCTTTACCTTTGCAAGCATAGGAAACCACAGATTTTAGGGGGAAAGCAAACTGCTACATGGTTACAGACTGAACTTTGTAAATTGCTCTTATATTTGTTTTCTGTGTTTTTTTTTTTTTTAAATGGCAGAGAGTTCATTTTCCAGCAAAACTGTGACACTACTGAGCACGGCAGATTGAAGCACAGTGCGAATTGAGAGGTGGAATACTCCTGTCTGGAGTGTTCTCTGTTAGACCTTTTGAGGGAGCTGCTCTCCCAACAGTTTGGTTCCAGGTTCTAACCCCACTTTAGTGTTGCAGGTAAACTCATTAAGAAGCACACCGGCCACTATTATTCTTGTTCTTTTAGTAGAATAAGCTCTAGTTCTAATTTAACTACATGCAATAAAATTTGTGTTGATGAAAGCATTTACTGTTTTAAATTCTTAGGCAAAAACTCAACATCGGGCCTGGGGCAAAATTATCCAAATAATCCCATATATTTTCCAAGATATTCTTCTTAATTCATTTTTTAAAAAATATCTCGGAGAAGGTATTTTATAGTCACGGGGCATTTGCATTCACACTTTGGGCTTTTTTGGCTGTGTCCACCACACACACTATTGTTGAAACTAATTTACACAAACACATGTTGTTTAGGATTTTAAGTTTAAAAACATTTCTTACTTGGAACAAAGTTTCTCACGGTCAAACAATTTTTGTGACATGGTATAGCAATTCATCAGCATACTGGTACCTCTTTGCTTTTAAAAAAAGGTTGTATAATTGATGAAATAGTTAATTAATCCACTGGCATCTGTAATGAAAAAAGGAGTTCTGGCTTTTAGATCATGATCTAAAATCATAATCTCCCCACAGCTGGTATCACCTACTGCAATTTTTCTGCTAACAAACAAATTTGAACTAGCCAAGAATCCTAAATTTTGAGACTCGTTTATCTGAAATATACTCCAGAGAAATAGTAATGCAGTTCTGCTTTGAATTTAATTTAAACAGGAACAGGCAAAACAAATCTCCGTGGAGGATAGTTGACAATAATAAAATATTTCTCCCAGCGGGTGAGCTGGTAGCAATTGTATTGTTGCAATCCAGGTCCACGTTTCGGGAGGTCATTACCATCATAACAAGCCCTTGGACCAACTGGTGTGGACATGCTACATTGATCTCCTGAAGGGCACATCATTTCAGTCCTTTAACTTCATGGAGAACAAGACAAATACTCCTGGAAATGGAGGATTATATTTTTGAAATTCTTTTCTTTTTTGTTTCATAATAAGATGCCGTAGACAATCCATCTACTGCTACTTGTTTCATTTTAGGTTTTTTCCATGCTATCAAGGGGCATGAAAATCTAGACACACAGCCTTAAACTCTTCCCTGTTGAGTACACTGTGGAATTACCATGAACTATCATGGCAGAGGAAACAAAAGCTCACACATTAATCACAAGTTAAATTTCTAAGTAATCGAAGTATACCTGAAGGTATGGCAGAGTCCCAAGGAAGAACTATTTTATCTCAGTCTTATGTCATCTCTACCTCTCACCTAAACCAACGGCTTGGAAAATACAGGGGAGCGCTCAAGAAATCAGAAGTTGTAATTTTCTTGCTTTTTTATTCTGGAGCAGAGAAAAATAGGTATTTTAAACCACATGGAAATTAATTTTAAAGCACATCTGAAGGCCAAATGTGCAGGTAAAAAGAAAAAAAGTGTCAGTTTTCTGCATGTATTTTTGAGTATTTTCGTTTTTACCTGGATATGTAATCAAAGACAGGGCTTGAAGGTCATCCAGGGACATGTGCACCCCGCGTCTTAGTGGGATGGGAAGGGGAGAGGTGGTGTTTGGGGAGCAGAAGGTCAAAACGAAGCGGATTTCATTGGATTTTTGTGGTTTAAAAAGAAAAAAGGCAAAGTTTTTGTCTTTAAAAAAAGTTTCTTTGGTTTTAAGGACATTTGTGGCTTGGGAAAAGTACACAAATGTAGAGCAATAGTGTCCCCATATCTCTGGTTCCGTCAGAATCTCGGACACCTGTCCCAAAGACTCCAAAGCCAGGTGGCACCTCTGCCAGGAAGCCCAGGTCTTCTTGGTGGCTACTGTAGAGCCGCTGACACTCCCCAGGCGATGCCAGCAGGTAGCTGAATTTGGGAACCCTGTCCTGGGAAAAAGAAATCACTCATAAACAACTAGTGAAACTGAAAGTGATTTCTTAAACAAAAGCGTAACCTGGTCGGACAGAACCACGTTACATCTAAAAAACACAGCATGCCAACATATCACACTCCCGGGGCTGCATTTTCGTTTGTATCTGACACATCTAGGAAAAGTGTCAGGAGCAGAAAGTTCCTTCTGGAAAAATCCAGAATTATAAAAAGGTGCCCGGCATTCAGATACTTGGGCTCTTAAAAGTATGTGTGTGTCTCTGCCCCCAGATCCTGGCACCTCCACAAAAACCCGGAGCACGTGAAGGGGCCAACTGTGTACCAGTTCCCCAGGCTGCGCGCTAGTAGGTATTGCAAACATGCACTGATTAAAAAAACAAAACAACAACAACAACAAAAATCTTAAAAAAACTTTAAAGAAAAACATAAAAAAAAAAATACAAAGAACAATGAACTCTCCTGCCAGGCCAGTGGCACACTTACATAAGGCTTAGATATGCATTACCTGACTCATGGATTGCTAATAAAGGCCAGTCAGGTGTCTAAAAAAAAATAAACATTTAAAACATATACATGTCACCATCAGCCTAAATTGAAAAGGTTGAACGGAGACCTGTGTGAGAGCCCCAGGGATGCTTTTTCTTCATAGGTTTTTGTATCTTGCATTGTTTCGGTTCCACCCAAGTACTCTGAAAATAATCCGAATTAAATAAAGCAGGTCAGCCTGTGCTGAGCTCTTGCCAGTCGAAGGATATTAAAACAGAAGCTGGCACCTGCGAGTGGTTTGGGGGACCTGGGGCTCCGGAGCCCATTCGGCTCCGCCCTGGCTTCCTCCCCTGAGAGCGGCCAGCTCTGAAAGGTGAGAAACGCAGGGTGAACCCAATGACAAAGCGCCGTCCGCCTGGGCCGAGCAGCCAGGCAAGGCTCAGCTGAGCTCTTCGCTGATGGCTCCGCAGGGTCCAGCGAAGGCTGCAGCTTGACCCCGAGCAGCCAGGGCTGCGACCTCGCGGGGTGTCGCAGGCAAGGACAAGCCATTTGCTGTCAGCAGCGCTGCGGAACCCTCAGGGATCCCAGGACAGCTCCCCCTGCCACGGGCTGCCTCTCTGCAGCATGCAGGCCAGCAGCCCGCAGACAGCCACACCGCTCCGTGTTTAATTGTTGATAGAGGGAAATAATGGGTATCTCTAGCAGGTTTTAACATGATCCTAAAATAGGGGAAAGTTTTCTGTTATGACATTGACACCGAGGTGATGATTTCGAGTAATGCAGGATGATGTGGAGATGCTTTGAGATTAAATAAGAGCTATATAAAGGCTTGTCAGAATGAATTCTAGGGCGCCAGAAGACATTTTGCATATTTAAGAGTATGCAAAGTGTTTCGTGGCACATTAGAATTCATTCTGACAAGCCTTTATATAGCTCTTATTTAAACCCTTACTTTATTTTTAGGGAACAGGTACTCGGAGCAACTCTTTGAAGGGAAGCAACAAAGGACAGCGTTTATGGGTTGGATTCTCTCCTGGGGGGCAGGAGAAGCAACACACTACCAAAGAGCAGTCAAAAGTGGAAGCTTGTTTAATATTGCTCTACCATCACCCTGAAAGGCAGAATAATTTGAGTTACACATCTGAACTGATTGGAGTTACAGAATCATATCTCCTTTTGCATTTAACAATATATACAATATAAAATAAATACATTTACACAAACAGACGTTTGCTGGAACACACAGTATGGTACACATCACAAAAATATACAATTGATTGCTTTACAGATGTGAAGCCATCTACAGCTATAGACATGGTTTTATCATTATTATTATTAATATTATTGTTATTATTTTTTTACTACTGGCTATAATGCAACTCCTGGATTATTATAAGCAGTTTAATTTTTTTTTTGTCCTTTTACGATCTTTGCACATAAGACTGCCATAAAATGTTTTCCTAGGCAGGTAAACAGAGATGCTTAAATAATTAAAATACAATCACTAACACCCATTTCCTCTTCTATAAGAAAAATAGCAGTTTTAAATTTTTTATATCTTTTATGTTATCATTTAAATGCAAAATAGTGGAATAAATACAACAATCTGATCTGATTGAAACACAAGTGTAACTACGAGGGGTCACACAATCATACTGCTTTAAATAAGAACCAACCCAAAAGAAGCAAAGAAAAAAGAAATCATGTGGTTACAACATACATCGTTATCACTCTCCAAAACTTCACATTTAAGTAAATGGTCTTGCTTGAAACCTGAAAAAAACTTCCCTCGGATGAGGTTTAAGATGGGTATTTACCCTAAAGCCTATGCAGTTCTGTTAGATCTATCTTTTAAGCTTATTTTTTTCCTTTCCTATTTGTGAGATTCGTGTTCTCCTGCAATGTTGACATTGCTTAAATTGAAAACTAAAAATTTTGCATCTTATTCTTTTAACAGGTCTCCATCTGGTGTTTGCGGTTGTTTCCCTCTTACTTCTTAAAGTTCCATGTACTTTAATGTGATACAGTGAAGATGATGTATACATTGTAGATATTTTACTTATATGTAGTGTACTCAAATAGCAGTAACTTAAACCCTGCACAAACTTTCTGGAAAATAACCTTTGTTTAAACACTTACATATATAAATAATCTTATAGAATCAGCACCTTTTATTTTTTTCCCAGGAGTTGTATTTTCTGGTGTTATTTTTTAAAGGGATGTGCCAATTTCTGAACTCCTATCACAGCTATAAATTTCAAGTTATTGACCATCTGAATGAGTTGCTAATGATGATTTATCTAGAATCACACTACAGTCACTTCCCTACTGAGAAACCACAATCTACAATATAGTCCCATATAGCTAATGATAGATACACAGAATTCCTAGCACTGGGCTGAAACTCCAACCCAAGGTATTTTGTTTAAAGCACACAAAGTAGCAATAGTTTTGGAAACAGAGTCCGCACCAAAAAGGTTTGCAACAACACAGAGCGAGTTAATAACAACATCGGAGAGATGACTGAGTGAAAGCCGTATGTACAGCATTTAAAAATTAGACTTATCTATATTCTTGAAATATTCAAAATTTTATTTCTAAGCTATACATTGGTATTCTATAATAAACCATTAGAGAAATTATTCCTTGTTTTGAAAATATTATTATGATTTTGATGTGTATCTGTTCATAATGAGTCTCAATGTCTTAATTATTATTAGGAAGAACCTTATTACCGGTAAGGAACAGAATATACTACCGTAGTCTCCTGAGGAATTGTACATCCAATATTGTCTCTAATTCTACCCTGTGTCTAAAAGCACACACCACAAGAATCCAAACACCACAAGAACAAGACGACAGTCTTTGAATGCAACATAAACTTCAGAAAAGCACAGCAAACATGAAACATTGAAGAGCTGAACTACATTTCTTTTGTTTGCTAGGATTACAACTTTAATTACATCTGTGTACATAGAATAACGACTGTTCACACAGTACAGGGAGCAGCTACTAACACTGGTCCATTGGTATAGCGTTGGATGGAGGTTACTGTTTATTGGTTATTTGGCGACTGTAGATTTCGGGGGTGTCTAACTGATTTCTCCATTAGATTACACCTCTTAACAGTCTGGACCCTGGACTGACTCTCATTGCTGTGACAATACTGGTTGGAAAGCGCACACGTTGGCTTAGCTCTTGGTAAAAACTGCTAATTAATTGAAACAAACATTCCTAAATGAATGAACTCCTATGGATCAGGTTTTAGAATTTGGTCAGGCATCTGCTGTCTTTCATGATTTTTTTTTTTTTAATTTCTGGCATTTGCCCTATTGCCTCTTAAGTGAATACTGGCTCACAGCTCCTTCTGAGACAAGGTCCGGAGCCCTGCAGATAGGCAGCGTCTCCTTCCTACCACCAGGGCAGCTAGAAGGCATAGGGTGGCTGCCCCTCAGGCAGAGGCGCACGCTGGACCACTCTACTCTGCACCCCTCCAGCAGGGCAGAGGTTGGCGACCGCCCCGAGCCACTGCAGGTGTAATCTAATCCTCGGTGTCAGGAGCTCATGTTAAGAAATCGATTTTAGGACCAGACTGGTACACAACATAAATTGCATCCGTTATAATATGCACCTTCCCTTCAACTATTGCTTGAGTAAGTTAAATTCTCATATTAATAAATGGCTGAAAAGTGGTAAAGCTGGTACAAAAAAATCTCCATTTGTAAGAAGAAACAAAACATTTTTTTTTTTAAAAATCTTCCTTCAGGATTCATTTGTCCTTCATTATTGTTCATAATTGTTCAAAGCCAGCACAAAATTGCAGTATTCTTATTTTTCTTTAGTATTGCATGAATGAATAAAGCTTAAACTATTCCCTGAAAAAGTTACATAGTAGCTAAACTAACAAATACCTGGAAGACTTGAAAAAACAAGGACTCAAATGGCTGTAACTGATCTAGATGGCAAAGCTATGAGAAGAGGCAGCCGATGCAGCGTCGCGCCAGTTGTCTAATGAGCGGCTGCTCCCATGAAATCTAATACTGCACTAGTCCATTCGCTTATGTCGCGCTGTACTTGTAGGTACGTCGCTTCTGTCTTTGATTCCTCAGTCACTGGGATGTTGGGTTTTGCAGTAAGTTCACTGATATCCATGCTGTGGATCTCTATCCTTTGGCAGGGCTGGCTTCCATCTCGCTTCACTTAGAGACCTCTTTTTAAAAGTTCCGAAGCAGAAGAAAGGACAGAAGGGAAGGGAGGGGAAAGGAAAAGAAAGGAAAACAGAAAGAATTTGAAAGAGGAAAGAAAAGGGAAATAGCAAAAAGGTAAAGAATGGACGGAAAAACAGGGAGAGGAGAGATTGGAGGGAGAGACATTTTCTTACAATGTAGTTATTTAAATTTTAGAGTAAAAGGGGAGGAGAGGGAAGAAGTAGAAGGAGGAAGGGAGGAAGGAAGGAAGGAAGGAAGGAAGGAAGGAAGGAAGGAAGGAAAGAAGGATGGAAGGAAGGAAGGAAGGAAGGAAGGAAGGAAAGAAGGAAGGAAGGAAGAAAGGAAGGAAGGAAGGAAAGAAGGAAAGAAGGAAGGAAGGAAAGAAGGATGGAAGGAAGGAAGGAAGGAAGGAAGGAAGGAAGGAAGGAAGGAAGGAAGGAAATGAGACGACCAGAGACCAGTAATTAAGGAAGCCAACCAATGAGGGAGAGGGACAAAAAGGGAAAGAAAGAAAACAAAAATGAAATAAAAGAAAGGGAATCGGAAGGAAGGAAATGAGTGATAAAGCAGACAGAAATTCAACAGGAGCACATGGAGGAATCCGAAAGCTGCTTCTCAGTCTTGCTGCTAAAATATCAGTGCAGTCTTGGTTGGGAGTTGATGTTCTTAACTAAATTCTAAGTTTCTTCGCCATCACTCTTGGGTTTATTTTCCCTTTTTCAGCGTGCACAATGGGGAGGAGGCCCAGGAAGCTTCGAGTCAGACCTTGGCCTCCAGCATTTCCAAAAACAGTTTGTGCATGGGGACCTTGCCCTCGAGTTTGATGTTGTAGAAGTGCTGCACGGCCTTGGTGGAGGTCTGCCGCAGCAGGGGCAGCGTCATGAGCATCTTGCCGGCCCGGCGCGGGTCCTCCATGTGCTGTGCCGCCTCGTAATCCTGCAGGGCCTCGTGCAGCACGTCCTGCAGCTTCTGCACGGCCTCCACGTCCTCTATGTGCATGGAGTCTGCGTGACAAAGCAGAACACACCGCCGTCAGCTTAGGAAGAGTAACGCTGCCCACCCCAGGACGCTACGCAGATAACACAGCTGGACGAGGCCGCAGAGGAGGAAAGGTGTGAATCCGCAGCCCCGAGGAACGACACGGGCAGCCCTTCCTGGCAGAGCGCCATAGATCAGGCTCTTGAGCTTCCTACTGCTCAAAGCGGCGACTTTGTTCAGAGGCGCCAATTTCTCAAACCTCTGTTTTCTGGTTTTTTCGAAATTTCACTATGGTCATTTCTTATTCTAGGTTTGGATATGACAATTGTTAGGGAAGCTCTATTTTCCTCCCAACAGTGAGGAAGAAAACAGTGGCTTTTAGCAGATTAGAATCATGGCTCTCTTATTCACTGCCTTTACTCATGGATTCATTCATTCAACAAAAGTTCTGGAAGGTCACCTATTAAAAGTATTAGTCTAAGCACCATTCCAGCTAAGTTTAAGACCCTGATCTTCCCTGCAAAATGCCCCTGTCTCCCAAAGGGGAAAAATGTTGATAATTAAGATCTTAATTAACAACTCCATGTGAATACACTGAATTTAGCACTGTATGGAAACACAATGAATTCTTTACCCTTTTAGAATTTTAAGGTGATAGTAACAGTTTGTTAAAGCCGCCCTGTATTCTGAGCCCTCCTCCCCTTAAAAGCAAAGTGTCCTTAAGTTACTGAGTTGGGAGACAATTTTTCACAGTCGTGAAGGTGAACTGTGCCCCTGAAAAACTAATTTTAAAATCCAATTCGATAGAGCAAGGAAAGGGTTAACAAGGTTGCCGTAATTATTCTTGTGAGAAATGTGAGATGTGGGGAAGAAAAAATAAAAGTTACAGCTCTAGTGCTAAAACAGACACTTAATTATATACAAGTTTGAATCATTTAGCACGTTTTATTGATTCTGATGACAGTTTATCTGTTAATTACACATAATGGAGTCTTTGGGGGATTCTTCGTGTTTAATAATTCTAGTTCTCTGAGATTGCTGAGCGCTAAGATGTATGAAGTGAGCCCCAGTTTTCCTATAACTCAAAATATGAATCTCAGAATGAACACAATGAGAAAAAGTATCTTAAAATTAAGTGGCTAGATAGATAGATATAGCTCTAGATATAGGTAGATATAGATACATGGAACGGGCAAAGAGATTTAAAGATAGCTGGGTAGAAGCAGTTACCCATTTTGAAACACCTGTGTATGTTATCGTTTTTTTCTTTTGACGCATTCCTTAAACTCAGTCTGCAGTCATGTGGGA
>PVLA01003738.1:49119-91619 GCA_004027455.1 Hydrochoerus hydrochaeris
CTCCTCCTCCTCCTCCTCCTCCTCCTCCTCCTCCTCCTCCTCCTCCTCCAGGGTCTGGTCTTAGAAACAAGAGCACGCATTTTCAGAAGGGGCCCCAGCATGGGAAAGGCTGGGAGCAGAAGCCACCAAGGATTCGATGGTCACGTGCCCTGAGGCATTGGTGTCTCCAGTCTGGGGTCCTCAGGGACCCCGTACAAGGGAGTGGAGACATAGGGTCTCGGCCAGCTTATCTCGGGACTCAGCTTATGTGCTTCTCTACAGACCAAACGGAAGTCACACAGGTAACTATTTTCTAGCTAAATCCAGAGAAAGAATAAACACGATAAATGTGTCACCTGCTGAGTGTCCACTTTGGGAAAATTTAGCTTCTTTTCACCTCCCAGTGACCCCACCAGTTAGGCAGCACTGTAGTTAAGTACAGCAGTCAGGTGTAAAATCGCTTTTCGTGACTTCAGTTGGGTCGGGGGACTATGGAACAGAGGGAGCAGCGTTTGCTTTTCGTAAAGAATGAGATGAGGCGGACCTCTGTGTTACCGTCACCGAAGTGTCCACCTCTGTCTGGGAAGCTCACTACAGCGCTCCTAACGAGGACACTTCCAGGTCTGTACAGTGGTCACCCTCGCGAGGGACAGAACTAAACGGTTAGAAATGTCTCCATCACGGTTCCCTTGTCTGTCTCCAAATTCCATCCTCCGGTCCTGGTCGGGAACAACCGAGGACACACGGCCTATCTCCATATGGCGATGGCGCACCTTCCAACCCTTGGAAGGGAGCTGCGGGCGCGCCAGCCCTGGCCCGGAGCCGCCCGGCAGGAGATATATTAGACGATGTCACAGGAAATGAGGCGAGAACAAATAGCAGAGAGAGAGGCTCACAAACAGCAATTAAGACTTCAAACTATTCTTTAAAGGCTGTGATTTAGCTGGAGAGATTTAAAGATGATTTAATCAAATTACTATGATAATTTAACTTCCCATTTACAGAAAAGATTCTAACTCATTTTAGCTTTACCCATTCTCGGGTCTGCTAATACTTTAAATGCAAACTCACTAAATCCGAACTATTTAATTAGACCATGATTCAGCTGGCAGACTGCTGAAGAAAATATTAATCTCCATTAGGGATCCCAGTTCAAGTTCAGGCTCTATGGCTTCAACTCGTTTTGTTTTATATTTACATGTTTTTGCCAAGTTCAACAAAACTGGCATTAATTTATGTAATTGTTTAGCTTCAGTTGTTGGGGTTGGTTTCTTTTTAACTGTGCTTGAAAGGAAACTCGCAATATGTGTGCTGAAAGAAACCAGCTACACTCCATAACAGAGATTATCACTGTAGGAGCCAACTAGACGGGGATCGCCTACAGATTACAGACCCTGACAAGGCTGCGGAAGATCTATTAAATAAAAATTCTGGGGCTGGATTCAGGACACTAATATTTTTAAAATATCAAGGGAATTCTGCCAAGCCAAGCCTGAGAGCTACTAAACTAGACAATGACACAAACTAAGGCAATTTTTAAAAATGACACAAGATTTCAAAAGATAAGCTGAGGGCAAATGTTACACCTGCTGGCAGCCACCTATTGGTCTTCAACACCTAATACTAAAATAGAGCCCTTCTGTAACTCTCAAGGTTTTCATCTAACGAACAGAATAACAGCTAGGAATGTGTTTACTCCGGGAAGAAAGCTAAAATCCTTTCTTCGTATAGGCACAAAATTCAGTGAGGATTAGAACCAGTAGAAAGAGATAGGTTTACACCTTTTCAACCTTTCTCCAGGATGAAAACATTAATTATTTTGGGCATGGGCCTAGCTACCCTGGAATGCCCAAGCTCTGTTAGGAAACTGTCTTGGGCACTTGTAGCTCATTCTTGGCAATACTTTCTTGATGGTGGCAAATCTTTTAGGATGGAATGGAGTGCTGAAATACCCGGCGTGTCTTCGGGGGTGTGTCTATACAACAGACACCAACACTCAGAGCTACCTGTGCTGTGGAGCAGCCAGAGTGGGGTCACTGTCACTGTCACCATGGGATGGGTGAAGGGACAGAGAAGGGAGCACCGGTCCCCTTTCTGGCAGAGAAGAATGCAGTGGTGGCTTTACTCCTCTGCACACCTGCACGTTAACGAGAAACAACAGGGAAACTAGATGGCAGTGCTAAAGACTTGCGAAATAATTTCAGCTTCGAAAAGGGTTACAATTGCGATTGACTGAAATTAAACATATTTGAATATGAGTCTTTGTAATAACATTAAAAAGGGCACTAATTCTATTCTGAAAAGTGGTTAAATACAGAGAGGGAAGCGAGCTTTCATACTGCTTTTCTTATGCATACAGTATCACTGGTGACCAAATAACAAATACAAGAAAGTATTATTTAAATACTTTAATAATACTTTATTTAAATGTTTTAAATCACATAATGATCTAAAAGAGACACAAAATTTCAACTTGCCATTTTGCAATCTTGATGAGCCCTGAATTTATGGAAGGACTCTCCACAGCTGCTAAGGTCTCCAAGAGACCCAGCCAAGGAAGGCACATACCCAAGGGCTAGCGCGCCCCCTACAGGTGTTGTGGGGACAGGCCCTGAGTCTGATCTTCAGATCCAAGGACCACTTTGTGCAAAGCAGAAAAGGACTCAAGGGTGGTGGGGACGACAGCAATCTTTAGGGGGATTTCTGAGGTCCATCGAAAAACTATTACTGATCGGCTTTGCTCACATACTCTGTGTGGTAGGCTTAAAAATGGTCCCAAAGATACCCAGGTCCTCATCTCTGGAAATCGTGCGTGATAGCTTATGTGGCAGAATGAGCTCCACAGAGTCCTGACACAGGAGACTGATCTAGAGTATCCAGGTGGAAACTCTGAGCAAAGACGAGGAAAGAAGAAAGTGGTGTCACCAGTAAGGCAAAGTGCACCCATGGGCTTTAAAGATGGCAGAAGGGGCACAGGCTGAGGCACGAAGAGGACATGACCTAGACCCAGAGAAGGCGGGAAACAGATTCCAGGGGGCCCTGGCCCAGCCCTGCTCACTCCTTGCCCCACACCCAGGGAAACCGACTGCGGACTGGCCTGCGGCAGTGTGAGGCTCCTGCTGAAGGCCATGGACTGGGAGTGAGTTTCAGAGAGCAGTGGAGGAAGCTAGTAAACACATGCAGCCCCACAGTCTCGTGTTTTCATTCTCATTAAAATGGTGAGAGTGAAGGAGAGAGACAGCGGGACACTTCTGATGGGAGGGTCTCTTCAAGACAGTGGTGAGTCAGAAATAAATCAGAGTCAGAAGGTTAAATACTGCACAGTTTCTCCTGTGTGAAAATCTCAAGATGTAAGTAATTTAAGGAGCAAAAGAAAAGATGAAAGATGAGAAACAAGGAGACAGGACAGGGGCAGATGGGAGGGAGAGGAGAAGGAGAAGAAAAAGGGTCGGACGCGTTGTGCGTGTGCCAATTCTCCCGATAAAGAGCAAAGAGGGCCAGAGAATGACAGAAATGCCAAAGAAGCTGCCCGCATACCAAGTTAGGAAGTTGGATAAAAAGACAACTTTTAGGGTTTTTTTCTCTCCTAACCTAGAGAAGTTATAATTCTAACATCAAAAACAATACTAATAATTCAGAGTTTGTGCTTAAGCACGGGGAGAGATCGGAACTCCCAGTTTCGCAGCTGTCCCGTAAGACGCCTTCCCTCCCCCACGGTCGGTCTCTTTCCCTCTCCGCTGCTCTGTCGACAAAGCTGGTTCCCACTGCCTTTGTAGGGACCACTGAGATCACCGCCATTGTCCCTATGTGAACTGCAGGCCACACGCGAGACCCTGCGGCAGGGGAGCTTCTTCCCCGGCCCCTTCACAAGCCCGGGACTCTGTCCTTACTCTTAGCTTTCCCTTGCAGAATGGAATTTCTCTGCTAGATCTTTTCTATTTCCCCTGTGCTGTTCAAGGCCTTTGCTCTCCCCCTGTATCTTACACTTCTGCAGGGGTTTTCTCTCTACCATTTACTAGCAGCGGCAGAGATAATTAGAGTCCACAAGTGAAGTTTGCTGCCCACTTCCGTGGTGAATATTGTGACCTGCCACAACACCGTGGACCGTCTGCACCTGCTGATGACCTTTGGGGACAGGCTGCTGCGCATTACCTTAAGACCTGTGAATGAAAGCCATGCTGGGGTCGCTCCCTGGAGGCAGAGCCACTGGGGAGTGTGTTGTGTGCTTATTACCCAGGTGGAAAGTGCAGAGAAATCTGCAGCGCTCATTTCCTGACCTACGCTGAGGCATAATGGTCACTGTGCAGGATGACAGAACAGTGTGAGTCTTGCCTAAAAATCTGCAATATAAATCTATACAACCTTTAATGCAACCTTTAAATATTACATATACATGAAATGGGAGAATATATATATATATATATATATATATATATATATATAAAATGAAATTTAATGGTTGCATTAAATAATACAAACTCACTTCCCAAACACAGTCTCTGAAATAAAAATAACCTGAGAAATGGTGATAGACTTCAGTAACAAAAATTAAAGGAAAGTAGACTGAGAAGGAAATTACAGCTATGATCTCTTTCTGTGTATCTGTTAGGATTAGCTATGGTTTTGTCGGGGTGTCTATGGCTTTGCAAAGTGTACACACACACACACACACACACAGTGTCTAGTGAACATCTCATCCTTGATTCTGTCTGTCAGTTTTCTGGGTGGTTTCACAGTAGTCACCCTCCCGTCCAAGGGTGACAGATCCATAGCATTAACCAACCTCACATAGAAAATATTTGAAGAGAGCCAAACTGCACCTTTACTGAACATGTACGGACTTTCTGTTGTCGCTAGTATTTCCCAGGGTAACGGGACCAGCAGTTACTTAGCACTTCAGTTAGGCTAAGTATCACGCCCCACCTGAGGAAATGCGCGGATGGGGGCCAATTCCACATCTTTTCAATGTGAGGCGCTTGGGTTTCTGCGGATTTTTATGGGCATGGGTGGTGAGTGGGTCCTGGAACAATCAGAGACAACTGCCCTGGTGTAGAAGAAGACAGCACGAGAGAGCAGTAGACGTGACATCCTGAACTCAAAGTAGAACAGTCACAGAGGTCTGTGGCTGTAATACTGCAATGGCTTTCAGCGACATGGAACCTCCATATCGGTGGACTGACTCCTAGCTTATTGACAGGGAGGGAGGGAGTCCAGTCCTCTGGCTCACAGCAATGACGGCCTTTACGAGCTCGCTTCTGAAATCCGTAAAACAGTGCTATGTGTGCACCACGTGGTTATGATGTGGGAATAGAATGAGATTCTCAAGCAGAAATCTAAAAAGAAACTTCTACAAAAAGATTCTGAAAAACATAATCTTTGGGGCAGCAGCTAAAACTATCTCTGGGAGATCAAGGAAAATTTAGTTAAAATTTTAGTGAAACAGGCTGAGAACACAATAGATGCTACCGCCTGAAACAGTTTTTTTTTTCTCTTTCCTTTAGATCCATGGGAATGTTACTGTTCTACTTTACAAATTCTTTCTCTCAATAGACAGAGAGATAACCAAATTCAATTCTTTTACATAAAAATAACTAACTGAAACATTTGAGGCCACCAAGGGAATGTTAGATATGATTTAATTTCCCTGCCTTATTTATAGATAACAAAACCCTTGTATGAGTCTATTGTATATTCTCAAGTGAGACAAAATTTGGAATTGCATGGTAGGAAAAATATCTTTTTTGGGTAAGAT
The DNA here is from genome assembly GCA_004027455.1 of Hydrochoerus hydrochaeris. Lineage (NCBI taxonomy): Eukaryota > Metazoa > Chordata > Mammalia > Rodentia > Hydrochaeridae > Hydrochoerus > Hydrochoerus hydrochaeris. Next base: position 54,851 of record PVLA01003738.1, read on the forward strand.
GTATAACTGTATCATATAGAAACATCTCAGTACACTTGTGGCATTAATGTTCACTGAGGGAGTTCTTAGGAAACACTTTTTTCTAGAAAGCATCTGGTCAGCAGGTGTGGTGGTGCACACCTAGAAACCCAGCACTTCAGAGGCTGAGGCAGGAGGATCAGCATGAGTTGGAGGCCAGCCTGGGCTAGGGAGACCCTGTCTCTGAAAAGCAAAAAAAATCAAGAAATAAAAAGTCTTCCCTAAAGGAATGACATTGAACAAAGACTGAGAAAGGCTGGACCAGCCTTGAATGAGGGTCCAAACGTCCTGCTTACATAGGACCTGGGCACAATCGCCTGCAGCAACTACCATAGGAGACTTAGAACTACAATTCTGCATGTGCCTTGTTCTCTGTCAAGAACAACAGAATACTGTGACGATCCCATTGCTTAGGGTTTAAGTTGACAGGCAAAACACTACCTGTTAGCTTTCTAGCCATGGAGGCTATTTTTCTGGAAATTCTGTGTAGAAGTAAAAGAAAACTTGACTTCAGGTACCTTTGTCCTGGAATGGAAGGGACTCAGCTGGCTTTCAGTGAAGACAGTGACACAGTGACAAAAATTGGGTGGGGGTGGGAGCTCTGCAGCCTGGAGGCCTCGTGACATGGACCAAAGGTGGCGGTGAGACCTGAAGCGACCGGGAATCCTAAACTGCTTCTCTTTTCCCAGCGGTAATCCCACCTTGAGACCAATGATGACAGTTTCAACAAATCCTCAAGAATCGAAAGAACCCAGCCAAGCGACTAGCTTCCCATCGCATAACCTTACCCGAAATACTCACGGCAGCATTTCACTGTACTTTCTAATACAGAGGTAAAATTAATCATACAATTCCCAAGATAGAAAGAACTCTACATATCACTCTAACCTCTTGGTGTGCGCATGGGGAATCACTCACACACACACACACACACACACACACACACAAAATTGTGACCTAGATTTTCCTTTTAAGTCTGATCTCATGGAGCTGTGTCATAATTGCTCAGAAGTAAGAGAACACGGATGGTAGGGGAGCCTGACCATGTCTCATCCTTAAAAGTCACCGGGACTGGTCCTTAGGTTTTTTCAAATATTTCAGCGTGAGAACTGCAGTATTAGTTCACAATCTAGTGGAGCTTTGGCCAGACCCCTGAAGACAGGAGTTGCTCTCTGTCATGATTTGCTGTCCAAAGTGTTCCTGAATTCTGATGTGACAGAGACAGGGGCACAGAAAACGACAGCCAAGTGCTGATTTACCAAGTGTAAGCAGAACGTTTATAACTTTCGAATAAAGACAGATGTTTAAAATCAGATGGAATTTAGATACTGAAACATTTGGTTGGTAGAGCGCCCACAGCCACACAGAGAAAACAAAGATAGCTACGTAACGATCAGTAATTATCATCGAAGGAGTTTTTTTTTTTTTTTTGGGCCCAAAAAAGTCATTTTGGTTAATCTAAACTTTCTAAGTTCTACAGGAAAATCCAAGAGTTTTCTAGGGGGTTTAAGAAAAATAATAAAACACTTTCACAATGAAATGTTCATGAGCAGTTTAAACAAACTCACACTGGATTTAAGCAAGATTGAATCTTTAATCTGATGGCTATCCTCCGAGCAGTGATCAAACTGCCTTCTATCAACAGGAAAAAAGAAAGCAGCTTCCCAAGCGCCTCGCCCCACGCTGAAAAGCTGGGACTTGTGGGCTGGGCGGGTGAGAGGGAGTTTGCAGCACTGGACGGGTGGTACAGTTTAGGTACTAAAGTGGTCTTTACAGCACTTAGGCTCTGTTTTCACTGTACAGAGTCCAGTTCAGTTCATTCTTGGTATTAGATGTTAAAAACTGTTCCAATCATCTGTCAGAGAAATCCCTGCCGTGAGAAGCAGCGATACTTAACTACTCGAAAAGGAGGAAAAGCAGCAGTTGTTAACTATTTCTGGCTTAACACACAAGAAAAATAAACTAACAAGTCCTTTAAATAAATACTTCCTAATCACCAGTCATTACTACTATAAAATAGGCCATTTCCTGAATAGCAGAGTATGTGGGATTAGAGCATCAATAGATCAGTAATATTAATGTTTATACTTCTAAGCAACAGAGACAGAAGAGCTATGACTAAGGTTCCCCAAATTATAACATTTAGTTATAATTTGAAGTATACGTAAACTTCATGAGGTATACACGAAGTATACGGTTAACCCTGAAATGATACACTTTTAGCTATTTTAATGATAAAGTTTTGGCATTGTTCAGCATGCGTGATTAGCGAATGTTTTAAAAAGAAATTTGAAACTGAAGATATAAAGCATGCTTGCTCTACTTTAAAAGCAATTAGCCAAGCAAAGGTTTTGAGTTAGACTTGTTTGATGATTCCCAAATAAGAACTCTTTCCCAAACCATTACTGTAAAGTCTCCCGTGTAATTATGAATGATGTTCTAATGTAAAGGCCACACAGAATCATAAATCCTCAGAAAATTTCTATTGCTTCTCTCACTTTGATCTTCCGGCGAGCAAGGCGAGGGCTTCTTGAGGGTTTTATAACAACAATGCCATTTGTCATAAAGAATCATATGTTACGGTTTCACAGCAGAGGGAGGGGAGAGGGCTCAGGGTACGGCAAGGAAAAGGGTTCTATCCACAATTAAAGCTGCGAGACGCTCAACTCCATTATGAAGACAAATAGGAACGTACAGCTTCATTGTTGAAAACAATTTCCCTCCTATCAGTCCGAAGATTCATGCATCAATATCGTAGATGAACTGTTAATTACAAAATCAATTAAAAATTATTTCTAAAAACAGTCACGCGTTCCCAGCTCTCTCGGGGGCAATTTGGCAGAAGGTCTTGTCTCACTAGGACCGAGCCAAATCACAAAGTCGTCATCCCCAAGTAAGCAAAAGTAATCTGGTTTTTCATTTTTCAGCGCGGCTGAGCCCAGCCTGAGATTGATCGTCACATATGGCCCCAGAAAACAAACTGTCAATACCTTGAATGCTGCAGAATTTGAACAAATAGCCGCCCGCCCATTCAAGCCACTCACTGCATCCCATTTAACAGATTTTATTGACAGTTTCCTTCTTGTAATTAAAGGGAAAACTACTGGCCAGCAACCAAGATAAAGTTCAAAGACAGGGTCAAAACAAAAGCAGATGGAGGGGGCCGTGTGACTGTCAATGACCCCCGGCATCAGAGTGCGCTATTGACACACAGGTATCTAATGATCGGCAGGCCATTAAGGAGGGATCTATCCTGAACTTATGCAAATGATGGAGGGACTTAAGATTACAATAAGGCCTTCTGAGGGGCACAAAGGGGAAGGCAAGGAAGCAACAACGATTTTTTACTTATCAGAGGTCGCTCTCTATTTTCCCACATTCCAGTTCAAAGGGAAAGAACAGTTTATCCCCTGTTCTTAACCCTTACCTTGTAGGCGGGAGCTGGCCAGTGAACACTCCTTCTGAAGAACTCGGTTTCTGGAGCATTCCAGAGGGGCAGGGAGAGGGTAGACTTTGATAACCAAAATGAAAAGCAGCATTAAATATATTTTCCCCACTGCAAAATGTGTATTTCTGAGGAGAAAGTGGTTTGGGTGGATCCCCGTCTCACTGTTGTGGACTTGTGCTTAGAAAACCATGGGGCGAATTCTGTCCCAAGGGTGTCGGTTCACGCCACTCCTGCAAGAGTTTGTGGCTTGTGACGGCCCAGGAATAGGGGAGTAAAAGTTTCACCGCTTTCTTTCAGTGAGTGAGTAAAATGAAATCAGTTTTCTTCTAGAGTATTTTTCTCCTTTCTAACGTTTCACTGGAAAGCTACACTGATGATAGTTTTGCTGACTCACACAGAATTTGCAAACTAGGTCCCGCCAACTGCTGAAGAAGTTAAGAGAAAGGGAAAGGCAGACATTAAAGAAACGCAACCACCACCACCACGCCAGGGTGCCAACCTGAATTAGCGAGAGCTATCGCTTTGAGGGTGACAAATTCTTCCTTCTCCAGCTTCATGCTCTTGTATTTCTTTACCAGCTGCAGGATGGCATTATTTAGGTCAAGAAGCCCCGCTAATTTGGACTGGTCTTCGTCCATTATGTAATCGTCTGCGTAGACAAGTTCATCCTCAAACGAGAGCGATCGGTATACGACACCCAGGATCAAAATTTCCATCCAAGCACTTTGCAGGAGGCTCATCTGGTCGGCCAGAGACAGCGTGGAGAAGCCTGCACGGGGAGATGGGCAGATCAAGTTACTTTCGAGCCATCACTTGGTAACGCGACATCAGTTACCTACATACCCAGCTTCTGCGCCCCAGCTCAGAACGACGCTGAGCTCTGATTGGAAGCCCCTGCGTGTTTCCATCCCCCTGAGCACTCTGCAGGCGGCAAAGCAAAAGTCGCGCCCCGGCTTCAATTTGTTGGTATTTTTACAGTGTTTCTGGGCACAGCTGAGGGAACTATCACAGAAGCAAAGCAAACACCTCATGACCTTGCTATTGGATGTCTGAATGTGTTACCTGAAGTCAGATTTTCAACTACCTAATTCTGAAAAACCAGTGTCGGTGAGCACAATAAACATAAAACAAAACAAAGCAAAACAACAACCCACAAGGGAAAACAAACAGTCCAGGCCGCACAGAGTATAACTTAGAAAACTTTCTCTACAACAGTCACCAGGGAGTGATAACGGATCGAATATTTTGTTCTCACTAATATTAAATAGGAATTCCTTTTTAAAATAATAAGCATTGGGGTAAAAACAATCAGAATACTTAGCAGCCTGGCCTCCTGGCCAAACAGAGCAGCTACAATTTATTTATATTACTACGGTCCAATTTAGTTAAAATGTTAGATAATAAAAATAATTGGGTGTAGTGGGGTGAACATGAGGAGTGAGTATTTAGATACTGCCTAGGTCACCTTGAGCAGGTCAGTTAACTTATGCATTAATTTTCACAGCTTAATGTCCACTTAAATACTGGATTATAACAGACATTCCAAAGTTTTGCCACACTACACAATATTCTTTAGCTAAAACAGCTAAAGACATGCGCATTTAAAGTCCCTTTTAAGCTTGAGAAAACACATGCAAACTATAAAACTTTCATAGAAATATTGTCTATGAGGAAAGACAAAGTAGTACAGTTCAGGCTACTCAAGCGCAAAGTTTTGCATTCTCATCCCGGAGGGTCTAGAGCTATTTTCTGAATGAAAGTCTCCAGGAAGACACCTGAGGGTCAGGTCTTCATTCAAGAGTTCTAAGAAAGAAATATTTCACTGCTAAGGAAAGGGATAACTAGAAATTCCAAGAAGGACCACCCACCTCCATGGCTCGTGAAATCAATGATACCAAGATTCAGGGTAAAAAGGCGTTTAAGGAACCTATTTTTACCTGCCCCCCTCCAAAGCATTACTATCTACTGACACCCAGCCTTGTTAGGTTTCTGTCTATGGCCATTGTCATTCTTACTCATAACAACTTGTTCAAATCCCACATTACATTAGAAACTGCAGCACAAGAAATAAAAGGAAACGATTTCCTGGCATGGTGGTACAGATCAGTGGTTACCCACTTGGTACCCCTGCATGTAAGTGCTTAATACAATCAAAGAGTTCGGTCCAGCTTTGGTGACGGACTTCTGGGCTTGTATACAAGGCCTCCCCTTCATGGTCACAGTGCTTATGTGTTATTTGACACAGGTCCTTTTGATTGGGCTGTATCCTTAATTTTCTTCTTGTTCTTTTTTGTCACTGTAATCAGAATTTCAATTAATAAACAGGCTCTTAAACTAGAGCTGGGATAACTGACAGCATTTTGAACGGGGATTCAAAAGAGAAATGGGAAGACCTAAGTATGAGCTTGGGTCCAAGTGTTTTTGCCTCAGGGTGGGACGGGGGGACCATACTCCACAGCAACAAAAGATAAAAACCACACGGCTCTTTTGCTGTCTGCTCCTCTAACAGCACCCTCCACAAGAAAAAGATGCAGCTCAAACCCAAATATCCAACTTGAAGAAAAAGAACAAGGATTTCTTCCATGAGAAAACATGTGTGGATGGTCAGGCAGGTTAGGAGCCAGCAGAAGCGGGGACCTGAGTCGGCCCTGGCTTCTGCCCCCCTTCCATGCTACCAGCAGCGGCCTCTGTGCCACCACAGATGGACGGAGCCCGTAGCCTGCAGCGCCTCGCGACAGCCCAATTCTCCCTCCTGGACACCGCTGTTAGTAAATAGATTTACACATTCTCCAATCTCCACACATCTTTCTGCCGAATAATTAAAAGCAGGATGATTAGTTTATTGAGTGGAAGGAGGAACTTTTTTATTGAGGTCCATCCACGATTTTATCAGGGCCAGCACTTTTTACGGTTGTCAGGGGGTGCGGGCATCCAATTTTTCTTATCTGCCTGATTAATACAAACGCTGTTTCAGGACGCATTAATTAACAGATACAAATCTACGTTCTCATGGAAGGATCAATACGGAGAAGAAAAGAGGCATCAATGTGAATTTAGTGCCGATGATGGAGAAGGCGCGCTATCGACATTTACGTGCACGGAACTTTAAAGTTGCACCCGGGCCCCTTTGTCCCTGTGATTTAGAAATTAACAATTTTTGCAGCCACAACAATGTTTCGCACATCTCTTTGCGGTTTAATTAAGCAAAAAGCAATAAAATTCCATTTTTTTAAAAAAAGACTGCTCCTGCAATTTGTATTTGTGTGTTTTATCTTTTCTGCAAACCTAACTTTTTCCTTTCATTTCTCCTTGAAATAAAGAGAGGGAGGGGAAAGGTAAGAAAAAGGTCCTTTTTTTTTTTTTTTTTTTTTTTGGATTTGATCAGGAAGCTGGAGGACACTGGTGGTAGCAGAGAAGCTCCGGTGAGTTCACTGGCTTTATCTGAGGGCTCTTGGAGCTGAGGGAAGGAAGTGTAATTTTTAGGAGAGAAGGACAGTCCATGCTCTACAAAATAAAATAAAAGTCTGACTTTCTCTCTCTCCAGTCTAGAAATAGCTGTGTTGCATTTAACCCTTTACCACCCTGCCTCGCAAGCTATGAGCTGGTACAAAGCACATTCTGGCCCCAGTGCCTGGGCGAGCTTAGCCTTGGTTGGCACAACGTGGTCTGATAGATGCTTGCTTTCTCTTAGATGAGAGACACAAACCCAAATTAGAGCAAAATAAAAGGTAAGTGAGAGGGGATGGAAAGGGGATAGGAAAAAACAGTAGAAAAAAATGGAAATAGAGCTTTTGCAAATGGGAGTGACCCGAGAGATGGAAGGAGCAGGGGGAGGGGAGCAGAGGGGGAGGGGAGCAGAGGGGGAGGGGAGCAGAGGGGGACGCCAAGGTATTAAGTTGTGTTCTCTCTAAGGACCAGCTCCCTGAGACACAGGTAATCACTGTGCACTGCAAATGCGTACGTATCAGAATATGGAGGTTCTAGTTTCATTCCATCAAATTAAGCTACTGCCCGTTAGGATTGCTAACTATGTCACACATCCATAAAGACCCAAGGATAAAGTAACATCCTGATCAACAGACCTGGGAAAGTATAAACCCCTGAATGACTCAGATTTTGAAAGAAAAATGTGTAGTAAACCAGGTTGAGCAGTTTTTCTAAAAGCACGATTTGTCTATTGGTCACACCGACTTGTAGCCAGATGGTACTCACGTGTTTGTGCCTTCCCCGGGCATCCGGTGTTTTTGTTTTTCAGAGCCAGCAGGCTACATGTCAGAGGGCCTCAGCGCCTGGGATGCTAAGCTCCCTTCGGAGAGAAACCTCTTCCCCAAGTGAAACAACACGCTGTGCAGTTGTGTCACTTGAACTTTATGTTTTATATGTCCTGGGATCTTAGTCTTTGGCGGGTGACAGGTTATAGTTTTAAATGTTCAGCTGTATCACAGCATTTTAAAATGCACTGATACCAGGGCACTGTTTTATTTGCTTCCTCACCAGCCACAGCCTGTCTGATGCGTGTTCCTGACAACTCTGATCCCTCTGCATCTGTGTCCCTGAGACACTGCTATTTAATGTCTCCCAGACATTTGGCTACGCAGACTGACTCTATCCTGACCCAGAGTTAAATCGCATGTTTATCTGTACTACAGTATGTTCCAAACAAACAGCATGCCACTGGGGAGGCACGTCATTTGGAATGACTGAAAACCTTCTCTCGAAAGCAGGTACCACGGAGGTGATGGGCTTGAAAATGGGCTCTGTGAACCCCTCTGCTTTCTCCAGCCACAAGCTTTGGAGGCTCACGCTAGTGCCATAAGCACTCGTCAAGCATATTTTTCTCCCCCAGCCTAGCAAACTGATGCACTTTGCAGTCAACTTACAAAAAAGGCTAAGCATTTAAAAGTGTGAAGGGCAAAAAATATCTGACGGCTAGGCTTCAAGAATACACTTGCATTTCAGAAAGCATAAATGTTTATTTCCTGAACTGAGTGTTGACAGAAATAGGCTGCAGTGCAGGCACTTGGGTTTAACCCCTGCTAGGCATTTTTCTTCTCGGCTGCTTTCCTGAAACTCAGAGCAAGCACTTTAAATCTTCAGAGTGTCTTGTAATATCAGCTACTCAGGGCACTGATTTGCCTGCTAACAGTTTCTGAACTGTACTCCTCTGTGTTCCTCAAAAAACAAAAACAAAAACAAAATGTTTTTCAATAAATAGCGCACCATACTACAACTGGACCTGACTCACTGGGACAGCAAGTGAGCGTCTGTCTCTCCCATACGGTGCACCTAACATTTACAAGGACCAGGAGGAAAAGCGTAATGACGGCACTGAGCTTTGGTAAAACCTACCACCAGTAGCCAGGTGTACAACTCCTGTTACGGAAACTGTCACACTGCACCTCTAAGCTACTTGCTCTTTTCACTTACGGTCAGATGGATCGTTCGGTCTATGACTCTGAAAACACCTAAGTCTGATTCTTATTGGATGTGTTATACCGGTAGGCATGTGTTGTACGCATGCGTGTGCATTCGTGGTGTGTGTGTGTGCGTTCGAGTGTATTTTACATACTACAGCTCACTGAAAGCATAATTAAGCACCTACAGATGTGTAACTCCCCAAAAGCTGGAATATCTACATGATGTTATCAGAAGCATTTTATTAACAATTTTCTTTAAAAGAGATGATAATGAGACTTTCTACATTACTCGGAGTTCTTTTCCTTTTTTTTTAACCACACTACTATTATGTAGTACTTAACGTGAGATGTCTATATGGTCTACAGTACTACTGTTTGAAACTCTGTCCTTCTATGCTGACCATAGTCCAGGCTGCAGTGACTTAAATAAACTCAGAATTGCTGAAATGTCAGAATAGCTAACAAAAATGGGAAATATCTCCCTTTCTGTTTAATTTGATCAAGTGGACATTGTGGATTCCATAAGAAGTGTGTTTCTGTAGCTAGGTTTTCATACTCTCAAGTGGGTTTCACATAGGTATTTATGGAGCCATTCTTTCTGTTAAAGAAAAGCAATTTCACAGGACAAAAGAACTTCGTATATTTGAAAGGCAGGGCTCAGATTTAAATATTATGTATGTGTATGTGCGTGTGCGTCAGAATGAACCACCTTCAGTAAAACTGAGAAAATTATCTGGGTAGTGGTGAGCAACTAAAGGAAGGGGACACAGAACAAAAGATAACAGCTACCCACCCACAGCAGAACTGACGCTGTTGACTGTGTTCAAAGTGTAGCTGACCGCTGACCACCATGAGGCTTAGGAGACAACTGAACGAGCAATCAGCCTTTCCTAGGCAAAAACATGGAAGTCCTGTCCCCTATACCAGCTGGGGTAAAGGCTTTCTTAAGTGATTTCTCTTGTTTGCCAGTTCACCTTGCCAGAAAAACTGTATTCTACGAGATTAAAGAACACTATTCCACATAGCAACACAGGAAACCATCAGCACCAGGCAGGAATTTTCACTTGTTCGCTTGTTTGTTTTCCTATGTGGGGGTGGATTGTGATAACTGTCACCCTACCTTGAGAAAAGGTGGTGATGGACAGATAAGTGCCACATAAACAAGAGTATGCAGGACACCTCTGACATACACAAGGCTCTGCTCCACAGAGCTGCTTCTCCACGTGCCCACCATTTCTGAATGACTACAGAGATCTGAAACCGTTCTCTTAGCTTTTCCCAAACTCCTTACCTGGACTCAGCGTTACTCTCTGTCTTTCGCCTGAGACAGGATGAAAGACAATTTGTTGGGGGTGATGGAGGCAGACATGGGCTGAGCTGCTGAGAGGTGGGAAATCTAGAGGTTTAATCATTTTTAAGTTGAAAACACGAAAGTTCTCAGGAAAGCTCTCCTGTGTTCTGTGTGACCACCGAGAAAAAAAAAAGCACCCTATGATGTAAAGAGTTTTTCAGAAGTCTGTGAAATACCACTATCGGTGTCACTTTGGGATAAGATGGATACTGAATAGGGAAAAAGGAGCCATATTTCTGATTTAAAAGAAACAAATCTGTGCTTGAATTGAGCAGGTCAAGAAATACCGTGTGGTGTTACAGGACATTAACCAGTGATCCAAGGAAAGTCAGCCCTGCTGGACCAACAGGTCCCCACCAGAATGATCCAACACTGGATTTAAAAATCCTGTCTCTGTGGCACACACAGATGGACTAGCTTCCTCTGGGGGTGAGCCGCGGGGGCCCTGGGGTAGAACCCAGGGCCTCGTGCATGCTAAGTGTGTGCTCTGCCCCTCACCCCACGGGCCCCATCTTCAACTCTGAAGGTCTGTAGGGCTGACAGGCACTGCCCCAGGGTCGTAAGGAGCCTGTGGAAGGCGCCAGGTTTGCCACCATGGAGTGAGTGAAGAAGCCAGGGAAACACCGTGTCCTTGATGTCCAGGGATCCATTCAAAGCAGTGACATAACCTTGACTCTTCTCAGGAGTGGAATTGCGCCCCCTTTCTGCTGATGGGGGAATCCTAACCCCAGCTAGGGCAAACAACCTTATTCAGAAACGGGGTCTCTACAGACCGCCGGGCCATGAGGGGGCCATGAGAACAGGCCCTCTCCAACAAGGACACCTTCATCTTTGGCTAAATTTGGACACCGAGATGGACAGGAGCAGGGAGAGGTGACATGAAGATAGAGGATCGCTGTTATCTACAAGCAGGGGGACACTCAAAGCCACCTAAATCAGCAGTAGTGCCAGGGACACTCTGAACTTGGCCCTCCAGCCCCCAGAGCCACGGGATGATGTATCCATTTGTCTGAAACTGCCCAGTTTGTGGTTTTTTGCCCCAGCTATCCTGGCACACTAGTACAGACCCACACTTGATCTCATTATCTGTGAAGCAGGAGGTGTGGACTACACACGCCAGTGCAGAAGCTTCCAGCCCCAACTACTCCGAATTTACAGCAAGACTCTCAAGAAGTTCAAAGCTGTCACCTCGGTTACAGGTCCCCGAGCTGCTATCGTCGGGGTGACCTGCAAGCGGGAGCCCCATCTGCCTCTTATTCACTGTGAGACTCCAGGGAATGACTCAGCCTCTTTGCCTCCTGCCTCCTCACCCGTGAAACGCGAGTGCGGGAGAGATGTTTCTGAAGATTTGTTCCAGCCTTCAATCTTTAACTTTCTCCTGGTTTGACTGTAGTGAGATTCAAGTCAATGGATATCAAGGGCGTCTCCGTACATGGTGTGCTCTGCTCAGCACCAGAATTTACAGAGAGTCCAATAGGATCTTTGCCTTCTACCATTTTACAGCGTGGTAAAAGTAGGGTAGGCTCTAATGAGGGGAATAAACACTGTAAATATCAATCCACGTTTCTTTCCTGTCACGTTTCCTAGAGGATCCTCCCCTGGTATCTCCTCTGCAGACGCCCTAACATGGGGAAAGCTGAGCCATCATTTCCCAAACCCGCAAGCCGCAGCCCAGCCCCCCCCCCCTCCCCGCTAGTCACAGGTACCAAGTGTGCCCGGTTGGGTCCTAACACAGGCACAGGACTCCTCCCCATCCAGCTGTGACCACCGTTACTGTGTGCATCTGTAAATACTAAACTGAGCAACAAAGGTAGCGGCTGTGTGACGTGTGGCCTTAGGGCTACCTGAGACCCTGCTTTGCGATGTCTCCTGAGTTCTGCAGAGTGAACAGAACTCTCTGCTTTGATCCCTGCCGGGTCCCCAGCAGGTGCAGGGCAAACATGTGTGTTACGTGAACGAATGGGCAATGACTTTCTGTCTCATTGGAGGTGAGGAGTAAAGAAAGCATTTCAGAAGTCAGGCCTGACTCCCTCCAAACACACGGCAGAAAGGGTGCCACGGGCCTTCTCACTAACATAGCGAGCATCTGCCAAGGCACTGGATACGTGCAAAGCGCGCCGTGTCTGGTGCTCCACGCAGGACTTGATGCAGAGCCACTTGGACTCTGGTCGCGTCCTGCCTGATTCCGTAACCTCTGCGGCCCCCGATTCAACTTGTACTCACAGGAGTTTTAATCCTCTGACCTAAGTATGCGTTACCCATTCACAAAAGACTGTGTGATACTGTCACAAGGACAAAAGAGGATAGCAATACAAATGTACCCACATGGCATCGGCACCTCGGTGCCTTTTAAAACCAGGGGACTCTACTCAGTACTCACTGTCACAGGATTTGCTGTGGGACCGTCTTGGATTAGTACACAGGGTTGTGGCACCCGAACATGGAATACAGCAAACTGGACAGTTAAAAACGGCCAAGGCTGACCGTCTCACCATGACCTTTCACCGCATCTGAACGCTAAGCACTTTAACTGCACCAGACTTATCCTACGAAGTTGGGTATGCGTTCATACGAAAGTTTGGATTAGAATCAGTTCCAGCTGCTGGAGGAACCAGCGCCGCTACAGAAACAGCCCTGCACAGATATTCTACACAACACAGTGGGATCTGCTCAGGTCTGCTCATTTAGAAAATGTACTGGGGGTCCGAAAACATCTTTAATAAATCAGAAATGGGTTCACATGAACTGGGTAAACTTTGTTTGTTTTGGTTTCGTTTTGCTTTCATTTATTGTTTTCATTTACTCTTAGAGGAGTTTGGACTTTAAGGATACAAATGATATATGCTGGGCATCAACCATAGTTTTTCATTTAAAACAGAGATATATGTAAAAATTACAAAAAGATTCATTTTGCTAAAGTAAATTTTAGAATCAAAAATATGCTTTTTCATGTTGGTCCAGCCTGTGCTAAGCTGTGGGTTCAATTCACAGCATCAGAAAAAAACATACTTTTTAAATCATCTGAAGTCTTAATAAGTGAGCCAATAAGTCACTGAAAAGCATGTCATTTGTCAGACTTTGCCAACAGCTTTTGGGCCTCTAGAACTCATCGGAACCACTGGAGAGGCCACACTTACTGCACTGTAGGCTGAATCTTTAAAAATAACAACAACAAGAAGTTATTGGCATGTTTTACTTTTTTTTTTTTTGACTCTCTAGTACATGACTCTTCACTGTATTTCTAGCCCAAAAATATACTTAACATAAAAAATTAAATTTTATGAGATTTATTGTCCTACACATCAAGTCTAATAGTAATTTTCCTTAAGGTGAACAGCTTTTCTTGGGGACAGTGAACAATGAAAAGACCTCTGTGAGGAGCAGCTCAGCCACGTCCCTCAGCTCTACCCTGGGTGACACCAGGTGGCATCCAATGCTACAAAGACCCTAGTGCATGTCCCACATCCTGCTCATTGGCGAGGCCAGGAAAAGCCACAGTGGTGAGACAGACTTGTCTGGTCATTGACTGAGGCGTTGCAAAAGAAAAACCTGAAAGAAAAAATCAAGTTTCTCAAAGCATCCCACTCTGACACTGAATTAAACATTATCTACTCAAGAAGCTGAGAGGTTACTTTTCCTCCTAAAATACCTGCTGAGGTTATGGAAGGCAGGATTGCTGGCTTTAAGGCTCTCAGGTCTTGTCCAGGGAGTCTTTTTGTTGCAGTTTGCCTGTGTTGAAAGCCACACTGAAATACAGGCCAAGGCACAGAACCATGCTCGCTCGCACTGAGAGAACCTGGGAAATTTCACAGAAATTCACGAAGAGCTGGATGTTGGATTGAAGTCACCAGCCCCAAGAGCAGAGCTGTAACTAGGTATTTTCACTCTTGTGACCAACAATTGATTCTAGCTCCAACCCATAGGAGAAAATCACGTGTAATTTTCATGTTAATTTTTAACAGTGTATCTTAAAACTTAACTGTTTGGCCCCTTGACATAGAAATATAAATTCCACAAAGAGCATCAATTATTAGAAATGGTGTTTGCCCTTTTTTGAAGCAGGGTCTCACTATGTAGTTCGGGCTGGCTTAAATTCAGTGTATTCACTGTATTCACTGGCTTCAAATGCATGATGATCCTCCTGCCTCGGCCTCCTAAGTGCTGGGATTACACTTACAAGTAAAATAGGAGCAAAAGAAAGAAAGAAAATTTCCAGGTGTACTTCTCTCAATTTTCCCAAGACAGGAAGACATTATAATTCAGAGTCTATACCATCTGCCCTAGGAGAGGCAGGAAAAAAGAATTCAGGAGAATTAAAAACATCATACCACAGTGATCTATGTGTACCTGTGTTGACCGCAGCAGTTTGTAAAAGCCAGATCTTGGAAACAGCCTAAATGCCCATTGACTGAAGGGTGGGTTAAAAAAAAGAAGTGGTATTTTTATACCATGGAGTATTACTCAGCCACAAAGCATGATAAACTGGAGACTTCTATAGGTAAATGGAGGCACCTTGAGAACATACTTATTGGTGAAATAAATATGACACACATGTGTAAACATCATATCGTTTCATTAGTGTGACAAACTGAAAGAAAAAATATGTGTGTATGTGTATGTACATGCATATTAAACATAGTTACACTAGTTACACTACTGATTTCTCTGAGTTTGCTGAAGGGAAAGATGTGTGCTGGTGCTGTTTGGACAATGAAAGGCAGATGTCTTGTGCACTGGGTGGATGATTTGGGGACGGCAGTGTGCCATGTGTGTACATTGTTACCCCCTGCCAGAGGTACTCTAAAATTTTGTTGTAGTGTTTTTTTTTATTCTTGTTTCTTTTTATCTATTAATAAAATAGATTTGAAAAAAAAAGAATTCAGGAGGTCTGCATAAATGCAAGTTAAAGGATTTATAGCACAGGCCATTAAAAACAAAGTGTCATATGTATTCATGAAAGTATTCAGAAGAAATACGGTATCTACGGGCTCCGTGTCACGGCTCTGAAATTACTGTGTACTGACCCTGAAACTGCACATCCAGAGGAAAGTGGAACCCCACATCCTGGGCGAGCCACGCCCTGGGCATGGTCTGCGGGGCGGGCGGCCGGGAGGACAGCGTCTCTGAATGTCTGGCTCTGGCAGCATAGCAGCAGCTCGGGCTCCCACCGTTTTCTGTCCTTGTTTACAAACGCTGACTCCTGGGTCTGTGGCTGGCGCTTGCTGGCGCGGCCTGGGCTAAGTCACTGCAGCCTGGCACGGGCTCCCCGGGGAGGGGAGGCTGGCACTCAGCCGCTCACTGACAGCAGAGGCGGCCCTTCCACTCCTGCCCGCCTGCCCGGCCTCTCCTGCTGACGCCGTCCCCAGCTAGACTGGCTAACTGGTCGAGTTAAGATGAAACAAAAACAGCAACTGTGCACCACACAGCTCCAGGAATTCCCGAAGCACAGCAAGGGAACGCGGAGTCGTTTAGCAGGAGTGAAAGCCCGCCTGTGGAATTTACCAGGGATCCACAGACAAATCAAACCTTTGGTATTCTCGGAGAAATTCTTCCATTCAGGAGTGGAAAGCAGGGGGCAGCCCGGGAGGCTGGGGTCAAGCGCTCTTAGCTGCTGATTCCCGCCTCTCTAAGTTAACAGGGCTGGTGGCCGCCTCCTGCTTTGATCTGCTGGGAAGTGCATTTAAACCCCTGCATCCTACCTCTCTCTCTGGCTGTGACCAGTCCCTTTCATGTGACTGAGACCCTGCTAATAAGCTCAGGCAATCCTCAGAGATCCCTGTGTAAGGGTGACACAAGGAAGTAAGCAGAGCCAGGGGGTCAATGTCCGCAGATAAATCTACTCGGAAGGGGCCCTGTTTCCTAACTCGATTCCAGCGGCAGGAGACACCCCGGGAACCAAAGACTCACGTCTTCCCCACACCAAACGCGACGGGGGAAAGGGGCGAAGGGGAAGAAACGCTGCCCGAGTCTAATGCACCTAATTAGCCATTGGCAGACTCTTAATTGCATACATTAGGATGATTCCATAGTGGAGATTAATTCTAAATATACCCAAGCAGCTGGTTAAGATGCCATGGATTACAGTGTGGACTGTACTTTTCCACTTAATTAGATATCAAAATTAAGCAGCAACAAGCATTTTGACATAACGGGGATCAAGCCACTGCTCGGTCTCCCAGAGCTGCACTAAAGTGACCGCTAAACAGAGGCGCACAGATGGAGAGATATTAAATGCCGCACTGGAAAGTAATTTCAAATAATAAAATATCAATATTTACATTTTAATTACCCCTACTGAGAGCCGCTCTGTCATTTTCACTATTGCCGACGCAGCAAGGGGTAGGGAATGACATTGCGGCTGTGGTGGCAATGACTATTTTGTTTCCATTAAAGAATGACAAGTGTTTTAGAGGCGGTGACACTCGGTGTGCGAACAAGAGTGACGGCAGATCAGAAAACTCCTATTAAGGGACCAAGTGCCTCAGCGAGAGAATTTACACGGAGCAGCCGCTCCCCCTGGAAGCCCATAATCCTTTCCAAATTTCTGGCTGAAAGTTTATTATTGGGGAGGCCCAGGGGGAAGTTTTAGTCTCCAATGAAATATTTAGATCCGTAAAATGTTATATGATGATTGTCAATTTAAAAACAATAATACTTGATGCGAACAAATATCCAGGAGTTCTGGGCAAATCACGGCCAGGTTGGGAGGTTTCTCTTTTTATTTTCCCTCATTGAAACTGACAGTCCCATTGATGGTTTTCTCTCAAGACAGCCTGTTTCTTACAGGGTTCGGAGACAAGCGTGGGGACAGCTCGGCAGCAGCACTGTAAAAATGTTAGACTTGTTTTCACTCTCTTTCCATTAGGGTTTATTGTACCAGCCATCTCGGTCACCACAGCACTGACACAAACGCTGGCGTCAAGAAGGGGTCATCACTGGTGTAAGCACATGCCTGTGTATGCACACGACGTATTTATCTTTAGCTTCTGTGGCTTTTTAAATACAGCAAACCCCTGGTGGCTCTTCCAAGCCCTCGCCAAATTTAATTACTCTTTATGGGGTGTGAAGATGAGATTATAAAAAAAAATAAAAGGTATATATTAGATGTGACATGCTGCATTCACAGGATAATAAATGAAAACAGCAAAGTCTTCCTTTGGGGATGACTGTCAAAACTGTAGAGCTCCTGGAAGAATTTTAATGCCTCAAGATATGAGAGAGTGCAAGGAAAACTCCTCGGTCAGGACACTATCAGAGGCAGTTGACTGACCCCCCATTGCAAAACCTGCATTTATTTAATGTGTAGAGATGAACAACCATAAACGTGATAAATGGCTACCGCAGGAGGCGGAATAGAATTTTTCAAAGAGGAGGAAAGGGAAGTTGGGCAGTTATATAGGCCCTCAGCGCTCTTTCCCTCCCATTCCCTTGGAAATATCCATTCTGAAGTGGAAATGAAAACCCAGCCACAGGCGAGGTACACGAACGCATGTTCCCTCTCAGCGAGACATTCCTCTTCACGAAAAATGGAAGTGTGCAGAGAAGCATTTCTGAAGCATCCCTAATGCTCTTAGGACAGGACAGAGCCCCATTTCTCAGCGACCAGCACCTTTTAATTTCTGAAAGAGCCATGGTTGAAAATCTTAATTAATTGTTCCATACTGCTTCAGGATCATTATGCAATGTAATAAAGGCCGTGTAATTATGAAATTTTACAGCTATTACCGAGGCTGATGGCTCGTATTTCACCCTCAGCTGGCCCGGATGGCTTTCAGGCACCCGGCTTCCTTTTGATGAACTACAGACAGATCTATCAGGTCCAAACAATATCCAAGCGAGGCGGCTATAATCGCTACCTACAGATGAAGCCATAGATAAAGATAAACTATAAATCTACACACACAAATGCAGGCACAGCGCCGGGGATGACAGAGGGGAGCCAATGGGACACTCGGGGGAGGTAGCTGCTCCCGGGAAGGTGGCCTCCCGTGCTCCGGCGTGGCGTGGCTTTCATAAAAGCCAGGGAGACCTGAGTGGATGTCTCATTTATTCCCTGTATCTCGACACCGGATGAGAGAAGGATGGGTGTCCATGGGCACTGTATTGAGCACATTAGTTAAAGGGCAGAGACTACTGGGGAACCCTCACATCTATGTCAGTGGTGTGAAAGAAATAAAAGAGCCAGATACACAGGCTTTTATCCCCTCCGCGGGCATTAACACGGCCATCCAAAATAAGCGCTATGCGACACATTCAATTATAGCTTCTGAGTATCTTGTCACAGATATTAACATTTTTAAAACAGGAATTCAAGAATGACAAACACCCAGGCTGAAGCACACAGAAAAAAACACGGCGCTCAGAACTGAAAGGTGCACCCCGGGGAACCGATGGCGGACTCTGGAACGGGGAGCCCGTGTGGTCTAAGAACCGCGCTTTGCTTCACCTGTTTCCAGCACAGCCCTTTGGTGAATTAAGCGTCTCGGAAGGTCCTTTCACTGCAAGGTTAAGTGGGAAAAGGGCCAGGGAAGAGGGTCATTGGACAAGAGTAAGTGCTCCGCTGCGGGGGTACCTAGCTCCCTCTCCTCGGGGAGGTGGCAGCCACTGCACAGGCCTCGTGTCCTCGGTTCTTGCCATGACATCAGCCTCGCACTGGCTCCTTTCGTGAATGCCGGTGGACAGGCAGTCTGCAACCTGGCTTATCCCAGAGAAAAAGCTCATCCGAGGGTCAAGGCTGTTCAGCTTGCGAGCCGAACAGTGACCCACGCAGGGCAGCCCGGGGAAGGGGTGGGCGAGTGGGGACCGGAGCACATAAAGAAGCAAGTGATCTGGTCTAGGTGGATGGAGACGCTGGGAAGCCCAGCTGGAGATGGTCCACGAAGCTAGGAATTGAGAGTGAGGAGGGCTGGTTGTGGTACAATCTCAGCTACCGACCAGCTCTGAAATCTTGTGCTTCTCATTGAAACGCTCAATTTCCTTACCCATCAGGCAAGGTCAGTAAGCTGGGTCCTCAGGTCTACCACGTGCTCCAGACTGGACCTCGTGTTATTCTTCAGCGAGCTTTGATAGATGCAAGGGAAGAATAAGGCCCTTCCCTCCGTGACTGGACAGGCTCGCTGCCTCCACCCCTCCAAGCTGACCATCTATGATCTCACTTCCTGTATTTCAGATAAATGGGCGATATCAGCTCTGCACCCTTGACCCGCTTCCCGGCCACCTGTGCCAGGACTCATCCCTGACCCTCGCGTGTCGCTAAGTAGTGAGACCACTCCTCCTTCCAAAGGAAGGCCTTGCTGTGTCCCCAAGCACATCTGCTGTGACCTTTCCTCCTCTTCTTCCTCCTCAGAATCCACACATTCATCTCTCCGTTCTGTAACCCTTTCCTTCCGCACCAGAGTCCATCTGTCTCTCTGCTCCTCCCAGCCCTTCACCATCAAAATCCCCAACAAAACGGAGGAAAAGTTTCTCCAGCAAGTCTGAGGACTATCATGGCCACTCTGTCCCCTACTCTGTCATGCCCTGGTCACTGAGGATCAGCAATGCCAGATCCCACGCCTGACCTCCCTGGGTCCTGGGGCATCTCCACAGGTCTTGTGTTTGGTCTACTGTGGCCCCTCCCTTCGTCTCCCTTGACACTTGAAACCTGTCTTTTTCCTGCTCTTTCTTCCTTTGCTTGTGCTAATCTTTCCTCAGCTCCTTCATTTCCTCCACCTGCGGCTGTAACAAAACTGCTCCACCAGCCAGCAGGCACTTTTCCTAGAAGAGGAGGATGTACCTAATCCGGTTCCCTCAGGCCATTTCTATCGACGTGTCCACAGGCATCTCAACACGTCTAAAAGGGAACTCCTGCCAGCTCCAAACCTGTTCCAAAAATACTCTCCAAGAGCATCAAATTCCAAACATCACCAGTTACTGAAAAAAAAAATCAATTACAAATCAACAAAGACATGGAATAGGCAGAATTTTAAAAATGAGAGTCACCTCTGACTCTTCTCCAAGGTCCAATCTACACTGTGCAGTTGCTTTGACTTCTACTCACACTGCCTAAGGAGCTGCTGGTGTGTCCACCTGAGCTGCAGCAGTGAGCCCTGGACCCGCATCCCTGACCCTTCTCAGGCGCCAGGACCCACCCGCTCATCTAGCTGGGGGCCCAGTTGACCTTCCTCTCTTCATTCCTTGTTGACAACGACAACGATGATGATGATGATGGTGATACCAATTTACCAAACGCATATGGGGCCCCACGGTGGCAGGTACCCTGCATGCTAAGCACTTCCATGTATCCAGTACCTCACGTGAGCCAAGCTTTAGGAATATAACAAAAGGCAGGGTACAGGCCGTCCGGGGGCTTCCATCAGGGGAAGGGGAATAAATACACAACAGGCCGAGGGAGACAGAGGAGCAGAACGGAGCAGAAGGGCCACAATACTGAAGAGGTGGTCCCCAAGGCCACAAGTGGGGAGGAGTGGCTGCCACTGCAAGCCCCAAGGCCACAAGGGGTTCGTGCCAAGCCTCGCCACTCACTGACCTTTGAGATGGGTCCCGAGGAGCTGGGAGGGCAGTGCCACGTCCCTTGGGGCTGCAGACTGTCCCCCAAATTCACATGCTGAGTCACCAAGCCCCAGGGGGGTGGCCCTGGCCCGGGGAGGTGGGGCCAGGGAGGAAGAAGGTGGTAGAGGTCAGGAGCTTGGGTGAGCGGGGTAAGTCAAGGACACAGGGAAAGGGCCTGGAGCAGGGGGCGCAGACGCGGGTGCCACCCCGAGCAGGGCAGAATCCCCGGCCCAGAAGCTGTCAGAATCCCCTGTCCCTGGCCACTTGGGCTTCAGGGCCCTGTGTACTGAGAGCAAGGAGGACAGTGCTTCAGCCAGGTAACAGTGCAGGCCCTCGCCGCTGGCTGGGGCCGGAAGGAGGCCTGCAAAGAGCTCCGGGCAGCTGGTAAGGCCAGTGGGTGGCCTGGGGCTCTGAGCAAACAGAAGGCAGGGTTGGACTCACTTTTCGGAACCAACTGGGCTTCGGAGAGGCAGAGGCAATATCGAGTATTCAGCTCTCACCAGACCCGTGCAGAGCACAGGTGAGCTTCCCTCCTTGCCGTTTAAATACGAGGAACTTAGGTGCACACGCACCCAAAGTCACCCCAGGAGCTGACGGAGTGGAGATGCTCTTCTCCCAAGGGTGCTGGGTGCGAGCCCGGCGCCTTGAGCTGAGCCTCAGGAGACCCACTGCTCCGATCTCGTCCTGCTCACACCCCTGCACTCAGACTACTTCTCTTTTACACGAAACTCCCTTCCCTGGGCAAGGCCAGTGCCGCTTCAAACACCCACGCACGCCTGGAATTTCCAAAGCCTTTTCTGCATCCAGCCTGTGACAGGAGCAGCGCAGCAGGGAGCTTCCTGCTCTGCTCTCACCTGGCTTTTGAGAACCTGGTCATGAGTCCCCACTCCACCTGCACAGCTACCGGTGACGCGGGTGGGCTCGAGGGTGGTGCAGGAGAACCGCGAGAAGTTTGAGGGAGGATTAAAAACCACAAGTGTGTTTGTTCACCCAGCAAGAACAGGCTGGGTCCTCATCAGTGCATGCTGAGCCCCTCGCGTTCTGCGGGGGACTATGCCACCCTCCTGGGTTGACCAGCAAGCCAGCCTGGAGGGGTTACTCATGTTTACCAAACGAGCACCTCAGGATGAGGACTGTGAGCTCCCTAAG
The DNA here is from genome assembly GCA_004027455.1 of Hydrochoerus hydrochaeris. Lineage (NCBI taxonomy): Eukaryota > Metazoa > Chordata > Mammalia > Rodentia > Hydrochaeridae > Hydrochoerus > Hydrochoerus hydrochaeris. The sequence continues at coordinate 76,785 of PVLA01003738.1, forward strand.
TGACATCAGAAGCTCTCCCAGCTCCACTGAACAGAGGCACGAGCCACAGTGCCAAGTAACCATCGCAGGACTCGGGCACTGGCTGTCACGAGATGTTTAGAGCTGACATGGAAGTCACAGCCTCATTCTGCAAGCAGTCTGGGAAGTGAGGGTAACCCTCCTGGCTGCCACACAAAGCCTAACTTCAACCCTCCGCAGGGCTCGTGCCTCAACCACAAGCAAGAATAAAGTCAGTGTGGGTACTGATGCCAAGCCACAGGTGAGACTGGTCACACTGTGGGTGTGGATGGGCTGCTGAATGAATCTGCAGCAAAGGTACATATGCTAGCTTCTAGCAAGCACGGAACGCCCCTAACAGAGCTTGAAAGAACAAAATTCTGGCCAGGCTGGTTATTAAGGATATTAACACACAGGTGCTAAAATGATGTTCCAGGCCTGGCGGCAGGAGTCAGCACCCTCCCCACCTTGCACCCCACCACCCTGCAGCCTCCACTAGGGCTCCTTGGGCCTCCTCATGCTTTCTGGCAAAACCAAGCACATTTCCGCCTCAGGACCTTTGCACATCCTGTCGCTCCCTCCCACAGGGCTTAACCTCCAGAGGACAGGGAAGCTTTCCCTTGTGTTTGCTTGCTACATCATACAGAGTGAGCAATCTAAAATATTTGAAAAAATAAATGACAGGATGAGGGGTGGTGTGCCCAGTACTAGATAGAGTATTGTGAATGCAGTATGTTTTTAATGGAAGATGCTCAAAATATATTAGCTTCTTATTCTATCTTTCATGCAAAGAAGGTCGGTTACCTTGCTTTGTGATATAAGAAACACAATATGCTTCTAAAATATTTCTTGATTCTGCTTCAAGGAGCAGTCTGTAGATGTTAATTTAAAATCCAATTTGATTACATGAATATTTTAAGTAAAGTTTGAAACAGAGAAAAATCATAATTTAACAAAGAATTTGCATTGGACCATATTTTCTTATCCTTAATCTTTCTACCAGGTCACAGTGCAGACAGAATTTATGTATTTTAAGGTTTCCACATCATAGCAAACCTAAGATCGAGGTACATGTATGAGCCTTCCCCTTATTAATATTTCCCAGGGAATTAAGACATTGCTATTTTCATATTCTCAAGCAGTCAACAAACTTAATCAATAATCAATCAGTAATTCATATAAAATGAAGCAGATGTAAATAAAACTTCTACCTTTGATGCAGAAAAAATTTTATAGATTATTTGTCAAACATTTTTTATTACACATTTTACATTAGAGGAAGGATGTATAACATCAGACTCTCGATTTAAACCTCTGAAGAGTGAGGAGATCAGAGACAGAGAACCTTAATTGATTGACTGTTCTCTGTTTTACACTAACGTGTAGGTGCCCAGATATTCATTCAGCCCAAAAATTCGTAACAGCAACTCCTATGTTTGAAATAATGATGCGTTTTCAAATTTTTTATTGCTAAAATCAACTTTAATATAAATAAACTATACCCAAGTAACTTGGTACTTAATAACTAAAGGTACAAGTGTAAATGCTACCTAGTAATCTGTCACAGCTCTGCAAGAGCTGGACCTGGCAAACACTTATGCAATTGAAATACAAGAGAAACAGCAGCTAGAAATAAAGACCAGTTCAAAACCAGTCACACCCTACACGAAACTTTCTTTACCATGGTGCTTTTATTGTCATACATATTCCTTAGAATAATTCTTGTTGACCTTGTTAGGATTTTTGGCTACTTAAAATCCAACAGTACAATTATTTAAAAAAGAAAAAAAAAAGCAGGCCAGGCCAGGGGTTTAGCTCAGCAGCATAAGCGCCTGCCTGACAAGCACGAGGTCATGAGTTCGATTCCCGGTACCAAAAAATAAAAAAATTAAAAAAAAGCAAAGAATTTGCATTTTTATTCTTGCACAAAACCAGCAGTTCCTGGATGTTTCTTTATAGCCCAGAAAGATGTTTACTCATGTGTTGGCCAGAGTGGTTCTCTTTTGACTTGGGTGGTGCTCGGGGAAGACAGAGTTCAGTGTCCTACAGATCCTTTCAGGTTTTATTAATTAGGTGGGAAGTCTTTCCCACCGGAATGGTGCAAGGTATTTATTAACACTTCAGCCTACAAATAGAACAAATGTACAGCAAAGAAGGTAATTATTAAATACACCGATCCCTTTATCTACTTGGCAGGGACAATCCAAAAGACAGTTTCTGATTATGATCTTTTTCATGATATTTTAATTGTGCTTCTTAACCTGCTAAATTAAAAACTACAGGGCAATCTCACTTAGATCACAGACAAAGGAGATCATATCAATTTGCAACAAAATGTATGAGTGCTTCTATCTGCTTTAATTACACTGAGGACTTAACAGGCAGATCCAACAGGCTCCCAGAAGGATGGAGAGCTAAATGTTATCTCCTGGCCAACAGCGTCATCATCTCCCGTGTGTTGTTAGACATTAGAGAGTGTGAATCTCCATTTAATAAGTTTGGAAAATAATGATATTTAAGTAAAAAAAGGCTTCTCGGATAGTTCTGTATCTGTGGATTATTTCTGTGATCGACTATTTTATATCCCTGCCCGGGCAGTGGGCAGAAGGAGAGAGACTGAAGCAAAGTTCTAATGCCTGAAGTCTGACTCTGAAACAAAGCCAGGATGTGAGTTACAAGTGCAATTTTTAACTTTTCTTTTGTTCAGTGTCTCTAATTGGTTAGAGACCAAAACTCTGTCAAATTTTTCTCAACCAAACCTCTAGTTCATCTCATGCAGTCTACTGACCTTCATGCTACAGCCCCCCCAACTCACCTTATTGTATATCTGAGTACTAATGATCACGCAGGCTCCTGGAGTGTGTGTGTGTGAGAGAGAGAGAGAGAGACAGACAGACAGACAGACAGACAGACAGAGAGATTTTCACCTGAATACTAAAGATCTGGGATTCTCATCCTGACCACACACTTTGGGAGCCTGATTCATGACAATTTCTAGGTTACAAACTGACCTATGATATATTTGGGGAGGTGCATTTTCATGAATCTATTCAATAAAAGGATACAAAAATTTGAAAATTTGAAAAACAACAAGGCTCTAAAGGAGCGAGTTCTTGTACCATAGAGTGGGAAAGCAAGATAAGTTACTGAGGCGCAAGTTCCTGGGGGGAGTGGCAGTTCCCGGGGGGAGTGGCAGTTCCCGGGGGGAGTGGCAGTTCCCGGGGGGAGTGGCAGTTCCCGGGGGGAGTGGCAGTTCCCGGGGGGCTCCTTCTCTTCATTAGTCCTTGCTTAATTGAAAGTGGGTGAGAACTCTGGTGTTCTGTAGAACTGTGTAACTCAAGCTTTCTGCTCTTTGTGTATCGAAAACCATAGCAATTTTGAAGTTTCTAAGGAATCCAAAAGAGATGCATAGTTTTATTCCTCCACAAGAGAAAACCTTGAATCCTGCTGAACTGATGAAATCCAAAGTCCCACATCTGGAAAGCAGATAGAAAATAGTGCCATAGGAGAAACAGATGGAGTCCCACAGGTTGTGGTCTTAGCTGGATGGACCTTTTGGAAGTCATGGAGGGAGGCTAGGATCAATCAGGATTCATAGAATCAGAAACCAAAGCCATCTCTTCCCATATACTCAGTACACCCACAGGATGTAGCGCTCAGTAACACTTACCCTGCTTTCCCACTCTATGGTCCAAGAATTTGCACCTTTAGAGCCTTGTTTTTTTCAAATTTTCAAATTTTTGTACCCTTTTATTGAATAGATTTATATACATTGTCCTACTGGGACTTTTTAAAACAATGCACTCCATAGAAAAATACCAATAATGTTATGGGATTAAATTTTTCCTCTATTTTTCTACCTGTTAATTCACTTACTAATATAGCTCTAGGTCCAGGTATGTGTCCTGGACCTAGAGCTATATTAGCTCTTGCATGTGTCCTGCCCACACCCGCATGCGCGCGCACACACACACACACACACGCACACACACACCCCTCCGATGTGCCCTGGCTATAATTTAGTCTCTATCTGTACTTAAATGGTTCACAATTAAGGGCGCTCCTTGCTGTCCCCCCTTCTGCCCCTGGCAGATGGCATTCGGAATGGAATATGGAGAAATTTTCAACTATAACTTTTAGTGGTCAAACCAAAGAATGCTCAGAGTTCAGAAAGCAAAGAATTTCCAAGTCAGATGGCAGCAGCATCCTGTTACAAACACTGGAGAAATAAAACTGGAAACACAGTCACGGTGCCAGCAGGTCACCTCCAAACCCCCCAGAGGACTCTGTGCTTGAGGACTTCCCGTGGCAGGGAACCTCAGACCTCCTAGGTTGTAATACTGTTTCCAAATTTGCCTTCAAGAATAGTATTACGTATTCTCTTACCCAGAATTTTTTTGACGTTCTCTAGCAGTATTAAATCTATTTGCTTTAACATCCAAGAGATTTTTTCTACCCTTCTCCTAATCACAAACAGTTCTAAAAGAGCAAAGAACTAACAGCCTTGAACTTTAAATTGAGCATTATGTTGGCAACACAGGTTCATATCACAATAAGCTTCCAGTAAGCTTCTAATTTTGTTTTGTTATCTCAAAATTCACATCTACTTGTTGACCCTTAGAAGTGCACCATCAAGATTTGGATTAGAAACACATGGCATTTCAGCTGGTGTTATTATTGTTATTTCATAAACTTCTGATGATGCACAATCAAAACAGCGATAACACGGTGTGGTCTCCATCCTCTGAGTAGGAAGAGGAGGTCACCACCAGTGACCAACTGAGTCCCTCACCTGTCAAGGTCCTATCTGTACGGAACATCATTGGAACCAGTGAAGTTACCCACATATCTTTTCAAGAGATAGATCAGCCTTCCCACCCCTACCAAATCAAAATAACAACAACAACAGAAAGGAAAAAATTACTACAGAACCTTATCTTTTTTCGTTGATGTTCAATGTATGTTTAAAAAGAGTCTCAGAGAATTGTTTCAAATATTGAAATAACAGAGAAAGTTTTGGCAACTTGGATTCGCCTTGGTGTAAAAATACACAAATAGCAACCACCTGAGTGATAAGAAGGTACAAGAGCCCACACAAAGCCAGTGGTGTGTGTGTGGAGAAAATCACCTGGATGCTGGGTCCTGCTCTCCCTCGTCTAAAAAAACTAGAAGCGCTGCCCAGGGCTATTCACTGGGATGCAGTAGGAAAGAAGCACTAGGTAGCACCCCGTTTCTGCGAAATGATTTTTGAAATCTGAACATCACTGTGCAAACATCCAACACTGTCCTGTTATTCTTTCATCGATAGTAATAACAATTCAGAACTGGCAAGGAATGATGCGCTTCTCACGGATGAATTCATTATCTAAAACTCCAAAACATGGGAAAGTATTGAATGCTCTTGGTTAGAATTCTGAAAAATTACACATTTCTTCATCTTCCTCAACTATGCCTATTAAATATACATTTCATTTCTGACAACTCAGGATCAGCACCGTATTGGAAACACCCAGAGATCCAGGGCTTCACAGAGGGGTGTGGCAGGACCCCAGCTTGTGGCACAAGCCTTGGGGTGCTGGCTTTCCGGCACCTGACCTGCACTCCTGTCTCCTGTGCAGTCTCTTACTTCCAGTTGCTCTCCTGGGGACTCCCCTCAGCCTTGCTGTCCATGGCTGAAGAGTTAAGCTGGTTCAAATGGCACAGGAAACAGTTCAAACAGCCTAGCAGTGAAGGGCTGATGGGTCAGTCAGCTTCCTGTCACTGTCACAAAACACCCGAGAGGATGCCATCAGTCTGAGGACAGTGTGGGAGGTTCCAGTTTTCATGGTCAGTTGCATTCCTTGCCTTGGATTTGGGAAACCTACTCATGTCATGCACCAAGGACCCTTCATAGGACCCATATCACCAAGGGTCCAGCCTTTCCACTAGGACCAGCCTGGGGATACAGTCTTTCACGCATGGGCTGCTGGACTTTCATATCCAAACTTTAGTAAGTGGAATACTTTCTCATGTTACAAAAAAAAATAAAAAATAAAAAAAATCAAGATTTCCAAAATTTTACAGTGACATGGCTGAAACGGAAATTTCTCTGTAAAGATATGGTTACATGGCTGTTTTTTTCCTTAAATGATCAGAAAATGCCAGGAAAACAAACAATATATCCTCCTACAGGTTTACAAGTAAACTGCAAAGTGTTTTTGCACTGTAACAGTACATGATATATAACCACTGCATAACCTTACACCATCCATTGTCAAGCTTGGGACATAGTCACTCCCAGCCATGAACTCCAAGAAGCCCAGATTAATATTAATGTTTACAACTATTCTGCTGTTACGTGTATAACCTCCTAGAAAAGATTCCCCGGTCAAAAATTCAGGATTTTAAAATATACACAGCATTTATCTGAGCATGGAGAATATTTATCACCTGTTTATAAATTTTTGTCGATATTATTTACAACCAAATAATAAGGAAATGTTTCTGTTTGATGAGTAAATGCATATTTATGTATTTGTTGAAATGCACACTGCTTGCTCGAAGTGTTACTGCTGTTCCTGCACCGTTATTTGTGAATATGTGATTAGCCCCCTAATAAATGACTCCTAGGAAATTTCCAGAACAAAAGCTCCTATTTCAAATGTGCCATGGCCACTTTTGAGAGTTCACTATTCTTTCTGTTTTATTTTTAAACACCATATATATAATGTACAGGCTCAACACTCCACAGTGAAGATAATCATGAGGTACAGCCAACATGGGCTGATTAAAAATTTTAAAAAATTTTAAAAATAAGTACCAAAGATAAGACACATTGCTCAGCCACAAAGTGCTGGTGTAAATAAGTTCCAGGAGCCCAATGAATATGTATGGATCTTGTGGATGAAGGTGGTTTGTTAAGAGAAGCCACAGGGATGGTGTAGCAAAACTATCATGTTTATTTACATATTAACATACAAGATTTGCAAAACTGAGTACTAAAGTCAAAAGCCCAAGGGGTATGGTGGCTTAAAACAGGATTCTCCACTTTCACACAATGGGCCTAACTTCGCTGGGAGGAGGGGTTGGGGTGCGGGTGCCACCCACCCGCCCGCCTGGTTCCTGTATGTAGGCTACTTAGCATCGCTGGATGTCCCTCCTCCTTCCCACTCCCAAAAGGTGACTCTGGACATTTCCAGCTGCTTCCTGGGAGGCCAAACTGCCCCCTGGCAGGGACAACTGGTTCGGGATGGTGGAGAATATCTTTCCTTCCCTAATGAATTATTACTTGTTGAGAAAAATAGCTTTAGCACTAGCCTGCCTTGGACCCACAGCTTTTCCCCAGGTCCAGCCATTCATAAGCTGGGTCAGGAGGGCTCCTGTGCCTGCTGGCCTGGTCCTCCAGCAAAGTCTGGGTCCACACAGTGGCACCAGCCCGGCTTTGCGGGCATCCAAACCATGCAGGAAGCCACACTTAACTTTAATGCTCTGCTGTCCCTGTCTTGAAGATTTTAATTTTTAACGGGGATCTTCATTTTCATGTTGCACTGGGCCTTGCTAATCATTTAGCCAGTCCTGCAATCAGTTACCAAATCAACACTATTGGATCCATCCACAAAATCTGTGTCCTGTCAGCAGAGCTCATAACTATCCGAAGGAAGGAAGGGAGGAAGGGAGGAAGGGAGGGAAAGAAAGAGAAAGAAAAGACTAGTTTATAAACATAATCTGAGTTATCACCATCCTGGGTAAAAGACCAGGGCTTACAATTCAAGAAAACTGAATGTAAATCTCACCTCCTCTCTCACTAGCTTCGGGCTCTTACATATGTGATTGTTTAGCATCTCTAAGCTCAATTCTCTCAATTATAAAATGGCATTCAGAAGCAATCCTTAATCATAGGCTCATTTTTAAGATTAATTAATAAAATACAGAAAACAATTAGCACCAGGTCTACTACCCAGTAATAGCTCAGTGAGTCCAACTTGATTCTGGTGACGATGGTGATGGTATTGCCAACATCATCCCTGGAGATAAAATAAAATTCACCCCCAAGACCTCCACCCCATGGTTTTGGAAGGCAGACTTCCAGAGTTCCAAACCCGTGTCCCTTCGGATGCATTACTGCCCAATTTTTCCCTAATAGCTTTTAACAACAGCAGCAAACAATGTCTCAGCTGTAAGGCCCCGAAATGCTACCACGGAAGCCCTTAGCTTTCCCGGGCAGTTCCCAAGGTCCAAGGGAGAATATCTCCATGGCGCTGCACCTCACCGGCTGCTGACATCATCCCACGCCCATGGCATAAGCGTGTGAGTTAATACATCGCATACATTAAAGATGTAAATTTTATTCTCCAGGCTGAACGGCAGGTGATTAATTCTCATAGCACGGTGATCAATCGGCGCAGACGCTCCACCTGTATTAATGTTTGTTTTGGTGTGCATCAGTCACGGGAGCACACCAATAACACAGGTGTCTGACTCTGAGCAAGGCAGTGTTCCCCTTCGCCGGCAAACACTGAGATCAGGAGCTAGCGCGCACGTAGCACTGCCAATTTTTCCAATTAGACCCATTATTGATTTGATGAAAAAGCAAATTAAACATACCATGGTGGTATGTAAATCGGTTAGAGAGAGCATACGGTTCTAGTGCAAGGCTTCAGAGGCGCGAGTATCTGGCTCGCATGAGCCGTGACTCACAGGAGTTCCTGGCAATGGCTACTGGAGACCCAGGTCCTTGAGGAATATGGGCTGCTGGCAAATTCACTGCCTGCAAAGGCCAGGCCTGAACTTTAAATGCTCACGGCCATTTTGCAGAGAGGAAAAGAATGCTAGGAATGGACTGATGCAGTAGATATGGAGAAACGAGGTACAGACTGGCCCACAACTGTGGTGATAAAGCAGCAGCACATTTCGCCTGCCCTGATGTGTGGCACGGAGAATACGTCCAGGGCACTCACCCAGACGACCTCTGAGAATTCGATGATGTTAATTCTAAACACCGCCCTGACTGCTACTTCAAGCGACTGCATAGGCTGTCTAAGCCCGAGAGCCTGCGGCCTGGTCCGTAATGGAAGTCTAATCCAAGGCACAGATCTTCATGTCTTAAAATTGGAAAGAGTATTCTTTATCTTGAGTCAATGATGTCCTTCAGTGCGGCTAATAAGTGGGGCAGAGATGATGAAAATGACCCTCTTGTACTACATGTTTGGTTAAACAAGGATGCCGACGCTTAGCCCTTCTGCCTGACACAACCCTACCAGTGTATCTGGGGTTACTGTGCAGTGCTACAGGCAGCTGAGCGTGCAGGGTGAGAGTCTCCACCAGGTGCCTTCCGGGAGCTGTCCCATGGGCAGCCTCAGGCCCTGTGTTCCTGCTCTGTGGTGTGTCTGTTTCCGCAAGTGGTTCTAAGCTTTGAACGCTGTGACACATCCACCCTGTTCACATCCGCATTTCACGGCCCAGCAGTGATTTGTGTACAGGGACTCAACACCTTTCAAGTAAGTAAATGGCACAGAGAATAATTTAATGCTCTTGACCTGAAATGAATCTTTATAAAGTAATATTCCAAAGAGCTTGCTTGTCTGGCTTCGAGTCAGGGACCTAGGAGGCCAGAGGATTGGTGCCACCAATTGTGAAACTCACATTTTAACTAGCTTGGATATGATGAACCTGCCAAGGCAAATGGGAATCACTGGGTGACTATCTGAAGAGCCACCAAAATAAGTAACAGGTACACCAAGGTCATTTAAATATGTTCCTCAGCTTCTGTTTAGCAAAGTACAGTACAGAAGGCAAATAACTTTTGCAGAGAAGAGAGGAGAGGAGGGGGCAAATTTAAAACATCAGAGCAGGGATTTAGAAGATCTCTGTACGGAATTCAGAAAAGAGAAATAGACATGAGAAAATACTAGAAAAGGAAGGAACGGTATGAATACTGTTTATATGAGACTATCAAAGAGACCCCGAGAGATCAGGGAAGGCTCCTCCATTGGAGAAAGGACAATTCCTACAAATAAATAAATGAATGGGCAGTGTCGCAGTTAATCAGCAGATACAGAGGTGCCGAGCATGCATAATTAGAGCACAGACACCAGGATCCAAACAATTACAAGTCTTACTCTTTGAATTATAACACTTTCTACCAAGATTTCAACACGTGTGAACAACTAACACACTCTTTCTTCCCAGGGTTCCCTGGGGCCCTGCATACAGGCAAAAGAGTACACTGCCCACACACAGAGACTGTAACATGAGCAACAGAAAAATAAAGTTTCTGTTCACTTTTGCTCCCAGAGGGAAACCAGTCCATCAAATAGACGAGACAAATACAAATCATCCCAAGAGTTCTTGGTTGTTTTTGCTTTTCTTTGTTTTCATACTGCCGAGTACCCCCCCCCCCCAACCCCACCACACACACACTTTTCCTCTTAGCAAGAAAATACAGAAGAGGAGCTGGCACCACCAGCCGTCTCTGACAGGACAGGACATATGTTTCCTGTCACACTGGCATCTGACTTTGACAGCCACGCGGAAGACAGGGTAAGTCCTTACATCAAAGTTTGCTTGCTATTTTGGGGACGTTGTTAGAAGTTGAAAAAAAGCAATGTCCATTTGAAGCGTGTCTGTGAACTTTGCATGAACCGCTAGGAATAATGTAGTGTGATGACAGCCGGCTATACCTTCCACTAAATTTGCTGTCTGGAATGAGCTGAAATAGTGTTTGGTTTGTGTAATTACGTCCATCTATCTTTATATTCCAGCGGCATACCGCAAATTGAAAATACTAAAAATTGACTGTTGGTTCTGATATTTAATGATTGCCAAAGACAAGACGATGATTTATTGGTTACTTACCGATGTGACACATTTGCATCTTATTAGACGGAGATTACTATTCCTTAAAATGCGGACGAGGTCTGATCATGTCTGATGGATTGATTTGATTTGCAAATGTAATCAAACTAATAAGAGGGAAAAAATGAGCAATAATGCCTTGTTTTTCAACTGGCAATCACTCCCCTGCCAACAAGGCTGATATCCCTGACTAAGCAGCCTTCCCACCGTCTTCCTGTCACCTCACATAAACAAAGGGATGCTGAGAGCTTGATAAGAGGATAACAAGGCTGGACTGAGCTCATGGAGCCCACTCCTCTGAACCAAGCCCTGCCAGGGAACAACAGTCTAAAGTAAGCGATGTCACAGGACCTGCACAACCTGGTGAAACCCATGGCTGCGATCAATGACCAACTTGCTGTTCCTCTATTGAGTCGCTGCCAGGGAAGAGGCTTTTCTGAAAAATATCAGCATCTTCCCTACAGGAGTAAACAGCTCTCTGTTCATCAATGGCTTCCATTTCTGGGAGGGGTTAACCGTTTAAAATCCAAATGATAGCTGGGCGTGGTGGTGTGCACCCGTGATTCCAGTCCTCTGGGGGCTGAAGCAGAAAGATCCCAAGTTTGAGTTCAGCCTGAGAAAGGCAGCATCAAAACCCTTTCAGGCAGACGCTGGCCTTGATTTAGTTCACAGAAGCTCACCGATCTTCAGGACACGCGAGTGGTGAGAGGCCTGGGCTGGCACCTGACTTGGATTGCTCTCAGAAGACTTCATCAGGAGTGCAGGGGACAGAACCCGCATGAACCGCACAGCAGTGTTGTGATCCCACAGGAACCACGTGTCCCAGTCCCCAAACAGTGGCAAGGATGCTCGCCCAAGAAGGGGCACTTGAGCAAAAACCAGCCCGTCACAAGGCGGGTTCTCTGCAGAGTCTTCCGTTGGGTGCATGAATGAACAGACATCAGCTTGCTACAAGAATAGATCCCATCTGGTATTCGTGTTTGGGGACTGACTGCTGCGGAGTTAGAAAAGTGTCAAGTTGCACTTCTGATTATCAGGTCCACAAATCTCACACAGCAACCTTGTGGATGTGGTGGAGATAACTGGTCTACCCATTCTCAGCCCCTATCAAATCCACTCCGAAGCAGCAGGTGAGGCTCTGAGACCAGAGGAGCACATGTTCAGCATACACAAGGCTCTGGGATTCACAACCAGCACCCAGCCCAAAACTACTCAACCCAAACAGCAACGGATTCAAATGAAAAAAAAAAAATCAACCATTCTGTTCTGACTCCGTCACACCATCGTCTTGGCAGTTGGAGCTGGAGTTTCAGGACCGAGAGACACGGAGTGCACTGGGACAGGTAACTCATGAGCTCGTGCTGTCCTGTCTTTCTGTGGTCTCTCTGAGCTCCAAGTGAAGGCCCGTGGCAATTCCAGCACCATGCAAACTCCTGGCCCTTTGGGTCTGGCCATGCTTTCCAGTCTCAAACCTCAGCCAGGATACGGCTCTAGTATCCAGCCTGAACTAGGATTCTGACCCTTACTCACAGTTCTTCAGAAAGGGGTTTGATCTGATCTAGCCAGACAGTTATTTCCAGGCTACATGAAAGAATAATGCGGGTTTATTGTTTATAATTTGTGACATATAACTTTTAAAATATACGAAAATAACTTTTCTATAACATTTTCACTACTAGGTCTACTTTCAAGAACTACAGCATCCATATAAATGTATGTGTACATGCAATACAGTGCGGCATAATATAAAGTTAGGGTGATAATTCAGCACCTAATACTGTGCATAAGGGTACATACGAGCTTTCTGAAAACCTGTTGGTGATAACGATATGCGGTGTGATGTGAAAGTACAGTGAATGTCAAATTTGAAAAGACACCACCATCACCCTCGAAACACTCCCCTGGAATTCATACTCACTTATCTCCTGTTCCTGCCATTTTGTGAAGCAGCTCTGGAAGTCCTCTTTCATGAGTGACTTTTCAGAGCTGCTGCGATACCCTGAATCTGTGTGAACCGTTTGTTTCCCTTTCACGGTCACTCTGACTTGGGGAGGAGACAGAAGTCACACGGTGCCAGACCCAGTGAGTGAGGTGGCCCAGGCCATATGGTGGTGTCTGTATGACTCTGTTTTTCCATTGGGTGACACCTGGAAAGTACTTGCACTGTTTTTTTTGATCAGTGAAAAGACTCAGGAGAGAGGGCTTCTGGGACTGCCTCGGAGAGTGGTAAGAATAAGGAGATATGGGAGTCACGACAAGGGAGAGTACTGAGAGGAGCTGGTGGCAATGTTGTCTTTTACTGTAACAATTTTTAAGAACTCACTGCATTTTTCGATCACCTTGTGCAAATAGCAATATTACAGAAGCAGAAGCTGCAAGATCTGAATTTAGTGTCAGCTCTGTCTCTAACTAGCTTGTGCTGTACATGATTCATTCAACGTCACAGGTCTTCAGTGTCTTTATCCGAAACTGAGTGTGGCAGTACAAGCATCTAATATTTGTGGAACATTTAAACATCTTGGTCCAAGAATGGATTGGGCACTGTGCCTACATAAGCTCACAAGCTGTCCTAGCAACCCACAAGGCAGGCATCATCACCACCTTGTTACATGTGCAAACTAAGCTCTGGGTCTGGTGCAAGACAGGGAGGTCGACCAAGGTCTTGGACCCCAAAGAAGTATAATTACTACCCACCATAGTAGAGGCCTCCTCTTAAAATGCAAAGTCGCAGTGTATGGTCTCCAAAGTCCATTCCTGCTATCACTCCAGAATGAATTTTGGGAGTGTAAAGGATCTTGCTTTGATACTATTCCACAAATCAACGAGAGTGCCCTGAATCTCCCTCTAGGTCCACTTGTGAATAAACAGGCCTACCTTTAAAAGCTCTGGGAAAGTCTATCCTAAAGCTCTTTACTTGAAACTAACTGTAAATCCCAGAAATAAATGCAGAACCCCTGACGTCATGATTCCTTACTTTGCTTTTCACAAACGGTTACGCGTTCTACAAAACTCGAGAGTTGGCACAAGTGTGCATTGGTCTTCCAAGTGTACAAGGCTGGGCCGAAGAGACTCGGCCACCGTCTCTGGAGGACAGCAGCTTGGCTTCTCCCTTCCCGAAGTGCTGAGCAGGCCCGGGGAGTGCGTCTGGCTCCGGCTGCAGCTGCTCCTCGTCCTGGCCTCCCCCTGCAGCCCGGCCACCATGTGCTGACCAGGCGCAGGGGCTGCGACGCAGATAATTAATCCTTCCCTAATGCAGGTTAAGCAGGTGGGAAGCCGCTGTCCGGCCGGAAGGGAGCTTTCCTTCTCTTCCTAGATCCCCAGAGCCGCAGTGTTTAATTGGGCTCAGCTGACGCCCAGGGTCTGGACAGGGTCTGGTGCTGACCTGCACATTCTGTGCTGCATCTCAGCCCAGGTGAGCAAACTGGTCCTTTCCCCACCTTCATTTTACAGCATTAACACCTCGTGCTTAGGACTTGGAGCACATCTGGCAGTGAAAATATAATTTCCTTATTAAAGCAAAGTTATGTGGTTAGCAGAGACTGGTAAAATTTCAGGAGCAAATAAATTGAGCTGACACTAGCTCTGAGAATTATCAAGGGATGTGCTTTATCCACTATAGTATTTTCTCTAACGAAACTGCATGCACTAGTGCTTTTTGAATTCATGTAAAATTAATACTGAAAGCTGGGGGTAGTGGTACATGCCTGTAATTCCAGCACTCCAGGAGGCTGAGGCAGGAGGATCTGAGCCCAGCCTGAGCAACTGAGCAGCTAATTTAGTGATAACCTGTTTCAATCAATCAAATAGGCTGGGGATGTAGTTGAAAGTCCTGTATCACTAATAATAATGATGACAATACTCAGCTGTATCCTAAAAGATTCACAACAGAAGACAAAACAAAAACCTTACTTACAGTTTACAATGTTTATCACTCCTGTTTCTTTTTTGGAGAAAAATAAAAACCTGGCCAAAGCATAAGTTTGACACAAATCAGTGTGTGTGTGT